>VWZZ01006858.1:48559-129852 GCA_013399095.1 Psophia crepitans | reverse complement strand
CCCTTGGTGAAACCATGCTGGCTATCTTGGATCAGCTCCTTGTCTTGCATGTGCCTTAACACTGCCTCCAGGAGGCATGATCTTGCCAGGCACAGAGGTGAGGCTCACTGGTCTGTGGTTCCCCGGGTCTTCCTTTCTACCCTTTTAAAAATGAGAGTGATGCTTCCTTTTTTCCAGTCACCAGGGACTTCACCTGACTGCCAGAACTTCTCAAATGTGATGAGAAGTGGTTTGGTGACTACATCAGCCAGTTCCCTCAGGACCCTGGGATACATGTCATCAGGCCCCATAGGCTTGCAGTTAAGTTGCATTAGGAGGTCCTGAGCCTGCTCTTTGCCTACAGTGGGAGGGACTCCACTCCCCAACCCCACCTAGAGGTTCAGGGACTCCTGACTGCCAGTGAAGACTGAGGCAAAGAAGTTGTCCAGTCCTTCAGCCTTCTCCATGTCTGTCATTACCAGTTCTCTGTCTTCATTTGTCAGCAGCGGTACACTCTCCTTAGTCTTTCTTTTCCAGCCCATGTACCTGTAGAACCCCTTCTTGTTATTCTTTGCATCCCTTGCCAAGTTTAGTTCTGTCAGTGCCTTGGCTTTCCTGATCCCATCCCTGCACATCCAGACAGCGTTTCTGTACTCTTCCCAGGACACACGGCCCTGTTTCCACTGCCTGTGCATTTCCTTTTTTTGCCTAAGTTTGACCAGCAGGTCCTTGTTCAGTCATGCCAGTTGCCTGCCTTCCCTGCTTGATTTATTACATATGGGGATGGAGAGCTCTTGCTCTCTAAGAAAAATACCCTTAAAGAGTTGCCAGCTCTGATCAGATCCTCTGTCCCTAAGGACAGTGTCCCATGGGATCTCATCCACTAATTCTTTGAAGAGTTGGAAGTTTGCTCTTCTAAAGTTCATGGTCCTGACTTTGCTCTTTGCCAGGCCCATATTTCTCGAGATCACAAACTCAGCCAGTGTGTGGTCACTGCAACCCAGGCTTCCTCCAATCTTAACCTCTTTAATGAGCTCATCTGCATCGGTGAGGACCAAGTCCAGTAACACTTCTCCTCTGGTTGGTTTGTCTAATACCTGGAGGAGGATGTTGTCCTCACTGCACTCCAGGAGTCTCCTGGATTGCTTACTGCTGCTGTGTAGCTTTCCCAGCAGACATCCAGGTGGTTGAAATCCCCCAGCAGGATGAGAGCCTATGAGCGCAATGTTCCTTGTAGTTGGAGCAAGAAAGCATCATCAACAGGCTCCGCTTGATCAGGCAGTCTGTAGTAGACCCCAACAACAAGGTGTCCTTTATTGGTCCGGTCCTTAACTTTTACCTGCAGGGTCTCAACCTGCTCGTGGCCGTTTCTCAGAGGCAACTCTTCACAGTCTATCAATTTCTTAACATAGAGGGCAACGCCCCCGCCCTTCCTTATTCTTAACTCTCTCCTGTAAAGCTTGAAGCCCTCAGTTCCAGTGTTCCAGTTGTGTGATTCCTCCCACCATGTTTCTGTGATAGAAATTAGATCATAGTTTTCTAATTGCACTGTGGCTTCCAACTCTTCCTGCTTGTTTCCCATGCTGCGTGCATTGGTATAGAGGGACTTCAGCTGGGCTAAGGGCCACACTCCCTTTTTAGAGGAGTCCTTCCTAATTCCTGTGGGATGATTCACAGCTGTTTCCCTGTTGTTTTCTAAAGTATTGGCATTCAGTGGTTCTTCTGTGTCACTTACAGGTACATCCCCTTCCCCCACTGAATCCAGTTGAAAGCCCTGCTAATGAGTCCAACCAGCTTGCTCTCCAAAATACGCTTGCCCCACTTGGTCAGATGCACCCTATCTGGTGTCAGCATGCCTGGTCTCTCAAGAGCACGTCTGAGATGTAGAACCTGAAACCCTGAGCATGGTACCAGCTATACAGCCAATCATTCACTTGATCGGTACGCCGCCTCCTCCTTGGGTCCCAGTCTCCAACTGGGAGGATTGCGGAGAACACTACTTGTGCTCCCAATCCCTTCAACATCTTTCCAAGGGACATAAGGTCCCTTTTGATGTTTCAGAGTCTCCTTGGTGCAGCCTCGTCTGTCCCTACATGAAAGAGTAGGAATAGGTGATAGTCCTCTGGCTTAACCAAGCTTGGTAGCCTCTTTGTGATGTCACGAAGGGCCCCAGGCAGGCAGCAAACATATCTCAAGAGATTGTCTGGGTGGCAAACGGGCGCTTCAGTGCCTCTCAGAGAGGAATTTCCAATTACTAACACTCTTCGTGCTTTTTTTGTGGCACTCGTTCTTATATAAGTGGTTTGCTGGTTGACCTTTATACAGTTGCCCTTTCCTGGGTCTTGACTATTATCATCGTTGTTATTGACACCCTCTCCTTTTCTGAGCCCCAGAGCATCATATCTGTTGCATAGGGGCACTTCGGGGGCAAGAGGGAGATTCCTCCCTCTGCTCTGAGCTGAGACGAGGGTCCAGCCTCCCTTGTCTTGTGAGTCCATTGATTCTGTCAGTTTAGGGTTGGAAGCCACCTTACCATCCACTTGCGAGGACTTCAGGCAGGGCTGTCGCTCAGCCTGTGCCGGTGCATGATACCATGCATCAACCTCTTGCTCGGGTTCCTGGATGCATCGCAGCCTGCTGAGCTCCTCTCACAACATGGCAACTTGCTCAAAAAGCTCATCTAGCTGGTTACACTTGCACTCACGACACCCAACTCTGCCTTCAGGCCCCAGGGGGACCTCCAGATTCGGAGTTCCTTGCAACTGAGGGTCTGGGCAGCTCTTTCAGTCCCTGGGAGGTCTGTCTGGGTATAGGCATCTGCCAGGGGGGGTTGTGACCCGTCCGCCTGGGTTTTGATCTCAGCCCGGCAGATGCAGCGGGTGGACGCCAGTTTTGCTTCACTAGAAGGCTGCTCCTTGTTGCTCCCAGAACAGAGAGCACCCAGCCTTGTGCCCTCCCGTGCCACGCTCCTGGTCACTCGCGTTCCTTAGGGACCGTCTTTGAACGTGTTGGGGGGTGGGGGGGAGCACTCCTGGCTCAACCCGAGCCTCCTCAGCCGCTCTCACAAGATCTGCGGGCCGGCAGCTCCCTCAGCTGCCTCGAGTTGCCTCGATACAGGAAACGCCTCGCACGTCACGATCCCCTGCTCCGCGGCAGAACGCGTCTGTCCCAGAGCCGATTGCCTCGGCAGTAGTGCCGAAGTACTGCAAACTGGCAGCTGACTGAGCTCTGTGGATCCAAAAGGATACAAATGCTGCACGCATTCCTTTTATGCAGGAACTTGGAGTTGTCTGCGACAATAAAAAGGGATTTTGAGCAGAAATCATCCAGGCTAGAGAGTACTGATAATGTGAAGGTTACAGCGTGTTCTGGTTCAGATAAGTGCTGTACAGCACATCTAGAGAGTCCTGCCAAGAGGCCAAAAAAACCCCAAACAAACAAAAAAACCCCAAAACCAACAAGAATTTTTTGTTTTGAGAGCAGAAATTCAGGTCCATCTCAAAGCAAACAGATTGAGACTGCACCTCTTCAGTGAAGCACCTCTCTGAGCAGAGTGTGGAGACACTGTGTTGAACTGGTTCATTACTGTTGACTTCCCGTTACCCTCGCCAGTGCTTCTTGATATATCAGTTGCATTAATTTAGATCTTTAAAAGTTCCAGGTTTTAGATATTTATAAAATCTTAAGAAATGCTCTTGTGAATGGCTTTTTAATGTTTAACCTCACTTCACAAGTAAACTGAGGCACGGCCTTGCCCAGCATAAGCTGTGGAAGAGCTGCAGAGATGTCACCCCTGTAGGATGCAGGTCTCAAACTGCAACCTGCAGAAATCACAAGGGCCCTACACCCTGGCAGTGATTACTTTCCCGGTCAATTTTTCATCTCGGGCTGATAAGAAAAGAGGGATTTCCTCACAGCGAGTGAGCTGAGGTTCTTCCATCTCTTCATGAGGACAGCAGCAGCAGCCACCCGCTCCCAAATCACCCAGAGAAGTGCAGGCACAGTAATACACTCCGGATTATTTACTTCCACAAAGGGTGTGAAGCTGAGTGATCCGCTCTGTGCTCCTCTGGCACATCTCAGTCTGTGACGAGCAGTCCTGCTCAGATAGTCTTGGCACAAAAACAGTGTGGTGAAGATGAATAAAATCCTTCACATCTCAGAGCTACCATTACCGACTCTCTGCGGACTTGGACAGATTGTGTTCTGACAGTGGTTGTGCTGAGGTCATGCGAACAGCCATCACAGACAGAAAGGCTAGAACTTTTATCTTAAAACCTAAACTAAAGCTGGCGTGCCCAGCTATCCATCAGTCTCCAGCAGCCAGGCTTTAGGCTGAATCCGGGAGGGCTGGCTGCGGCCCAGCGCTGCCTTGGGGCGTAGCGCCTGGTAAATGCAGCCGTACTGAAGGAAACACGCGTGGAGCCTAATGCTGCCGTACCAGGGGAGAACTGCTCCTCCAGAGCACCCTCTGTCCCTGCGGCTGAGGCTGTGGTAGCGCTCCCAGCTGGATGTTTGCCAGGCTGCTGTGTTTGGAGCTGAGGGCGGGGGATCCGAATTGCAGATCCTCTTTGGGATTAAGGGCCCCTCCGAACTGTCCAGCGTGCAGCCTTGCCTTTCCCTGGCCTTTCTAGTGTGCTTCATGCGTGCAGAGCCCCAGCCAGAGAGCGACCTGTGTGTTCCCCCTTCCCCCTCCCATGTCTCGCAGTTGCTTTTTCTCATCCAAAGGACCTGGCATACAAAGACCACTGAGACGCTGAGGCACATTCCTCTCACCAGTTCCCCATGGAAGCAAAAGCAAGCGCCCCAGGGAAATTGTGCACGCTGCAGCCAGGCAGCAACACGCACCGAGCTGGGTGCAGTGCGTAAGCTTCCCCAGCTTTTTTCTGGCAAGACCCCTGCAGTCACCCAACTCTCCCAGCAAGTCTTCCCTCACCCAATCCCTTCTTAGAACCATAGAATCACAGAATGATTGGAAGATACCTCAAAGATCATCCAGTTCCAACCCCCCTGCCATGGGCAGGGACACCCTGCACTAGACCAGGTTGCCCAAAGCCCCATCCAGCCTGGCCTGGAACACTGCCAGGGATGGGGCCTCCACAGCTTCTCTGGGTGACCTGTTCCAGTGCCTCACCACCCTCACAGCAAATAATTTCTTCCTAATATATAATCTACATCTCCGCTCTTTTAGTTTAAACCCATTACCCGTTGTCCTATCTTCTTTCCTCCTGTCACTGTTCATACAGACACACCACAGTCCTGCCCTGCGTGTGGGTTCTGGATCCCACCACTGTCAGGGGAGCTTGTCAGTCTGAGGGCCTGAGTGCTTCTCCATGCAGGACTGCTCCTGTCCACCATTGCCAGCCCTTGCAAGGCCAAAATCTGGGGCGTGCTGCGATCAAGACCCCACATGTGAGAGAACCACGTAGCCTTTTCTGGTTACCCTTGCATTTCATCTACCTGCAGTCCTCCAGGGACTCTACTCCAGACATCCTCATGTCACAAGGAAGAAGAAAGTACTTGTTTTTCTCTGGGACTGATGCTTTTGCCTGATAAAGCAGCACAACAACAAGCTGCAAAGCTGACAGGGGCTGTGCCAAAACCAGGAGAATGGTATGAGGGTGTGGGCTATGCCAGGATGAAAAAAACACCTACGGAAGATTAAAGGAAGGATTTCCTAAGTGTCATGGTGCCATGTTGTTGCCAACACACCTCTGCTTGGCTGCCTGTGTCACGGGAAGAGGGATACTGTTTTCTCTGGCTGGGTGCACTGGCAGAACAGGAGGAAGGACACAGGGATGGGACAAGGTGGAGAGCAACCATGTGCCATCCCCAGGGCCAAGAGCATCCTGGCCTGGTAAGGCCATGGGACAGGAGGTGGGAGAGCCTCAGCAGCTGATCTGAGCTGGGGTGCCAGGTTTGAAGCTGTAGAGCAGGGGCTGGAGCACAAAATTGTCCAGGACATGGCAACACTCATGCAGGCAGAAATGTGTGAGAGGGGCACTTTTGCAAAGGGGGGATTTAGAAGGTTCAAATAGCCACAGCAGAAGGTAGGGGGAGATCCCACTGTGACTCAGCAAAGTTTTATCTCTAAGTGGATGCTCATCAGTTAGCAGGGAGGTCTAAGGGCAGGTGTGACACCGCTTTGATCCAGCTTTGAAAGCCACCAGCTGAGCTTTGCCTTGCAGGCTGCTGTGGTGGAAGATAAGACCTTGAAGGAGATCACCCACAGGTGATCCACCAGGAAGATGGGAGACTTCAACCAAGACCTTGTGGCTGGGAGAGCTGCAGCCCCTCAGCCACACCAGCTCCCCTGCCAGCTTTCCCCTCCTTCTTGCCTTCCCCACAAGGAAAGGGCTTGCCGAGCTGGGGCATCGACCTATTCCTCACCTGAGCCCAGGGCCAGCCCCTGCCTCTGCCTGCACAGCCCAGTGCCCAGCTCCTCGGCTCTGTGCAGGCGGCCACCACCAGAGAGCAGGGTGCAGGGAACGGCACTGAAATCCACCCCCAGCAGGATATTGATTTTGCAATAATAAGCCCCTTTATCTCCCTCGGCCCCAGGAATAGCTCTTAAGAGCATTAGCGAAGGAATAATCCATGTCATCTACTCGGCATTTTGAGCACAAGCTCCAGCGTAGTTATTGTGTCCCTGGGCTTTTGCTGAGCCCATTCATTCCCCGGCACATGTGACAAGACTTACCGCCGCCAGCCCCATGCCGAAGGCCAGCTGGCAGCACGCGCTCGGTCCCGAGCTGTTTAGCATCGGGACACATCTGGCAGTGGGGCAAAGGGCACTGGGGTTTTGCCACTGTCCCCAGCCACTGGCAGTGGTGGGGCCAGTTTGTAAGCCCCGGCAGGAGAAGGCACACGCAGCACTGGGCTCAGGCTCCGTGGAGGGTCCAGTTTGGGGTTGGTCCTGTCCAAGCAGATGGGTGCATCCCCAGCACCCATGGCGCTGCCTGTATCCCAGCTCTCAGCTGCTGGGAGGGAGATGACTGTGTTTGTACGAAGGGCATGGCACGAGGCTGGCTTCCGTGCTGTCACCATTAACACTTTCACATAACCCAGCCTGCCTCAAAGCTTACCTTCATTGCACAAATGGCAAAATCCCTGCAGTCAGAAGGGAAAGTCAAACAAAAAAACAGCAAACCAAACCAAGAAACCATGTTCACTGAGCTGAACAGGACCCCTCCTCCTCGGCACGCTCTCCAAGAGCAGCCAAGGAAAGCTCACTGTTTAAGAAGGATTAACAAGGAAAGAGAAAAAATTAAGGCAGTTTCAGAGCTAGATCATTATAAGTCATGGGAGGTTAAAACAGGTTTTCCTGAGAAAGCAAGTAAATCTCCTGGAGAAAAGCCCAGAGAGGTTCCAGCACAGCCAGAACCAAAAAGCAGTGTCTGGGAGACAGATGGACAGACAGGGTAGGATTAGGGTTTTCCCAGGGGCCAAGGCCCATGCTGGTGACAAGAAACATCCCTGCAAGTGCAAGAAGGGCTGGGGCACTGCTGAGCTGCCCTGGGTGTGAGCGGAATGGGGTCCCAGTGCTAGGAAGGGACCACAAGCAAGGCCAAGCCACTGCCTGGCCCTGCAGCTCCCTGCAGCTGGATTTGTGGCAATGCTATGAATGAGTAACAGCATCGGCCTTAACCCTTATACCTGCGGCAAGTCCCAGGTTGCCACAGGACAGGTCAGGATGCAGGACAGGAGGGGCAGAGGAGACCCACTGGGCAGGGGAGCTCCATGGGGTGCAAGGAAGGGAGAAGATAGCCACAGCAGGGGATGCTCCAAAAACCGCTGCAAAGCCCTGCTGGTCACCCAGCTGGTGTACTGGCTGCTGGGGCAAGCCTTGACAGAGGCATTGCCTGCTGCAAAACGTCTTGGTCTCAAGTGCTTGAGCAACGTGGGGCACCTTGCCTCTTTCTGGGTGCACAGAAGGGACCAGATGGGTAGGGGCAGGTAAGAGCAATCTACAGCCCAGGAGGCAAGAGCTGGTTGCTGCTACAGTCCCTCCAGCTATAAAACATCATAAAACATCAGGGCCTGAAGTGACAGGCAGAGAGAGGACTGTGGAGAGGGAACCCAAAGGCAAAGGGAAAACAGATTTCTCTGTGGTTCCCGCAGCAGCAAAGCTGGTGGAGATGCGGCTCTGAAACCCTTTAGATTCCCATGACTTGCATCCCACTCCACTGCTGTTTACAAACAGCCCTAGGCTCTGACAGGAGGGAAGAGATGAGCATGGGAGGGTCTGCAGCTCAGGAGTCTCAGCAGTGAGCTCGAGCATGGATTTTGGCAGGTAGAGAAGGAGGGTGCCTGATGTGCACCTCCAGTACCTAGAGAAATGGTGACAGCCAGTCGCTGCAGGAGGGAGCTGTAAAAGATGGATCCCAAGTGCCTGCTGCTTCTCACTCCCTTTCCCACACCTGCTTTCTCTGCAGGGCTTCAGAGCCGCTCAGCCGAGTGACCAGAGCAGGGACGTGGGGTTTGTGCCGGCGTGGAGGAGAGGCAAGTCCCGTGGGGAGAGAGGCTGCTAGCTTTGCTGCTCAAGGCTTAATGCCCTAAGATCCCAGCTGACTCCCGCTCAGAAGCAAAGGGAAACTGCAGCACTCAGGACGGCCAGGCATCCGACCATGCTGTGTTTCCCCAAGCCATGACAGGACAAAGGTTTGGGAAATGCATCACCCTTTGCCTGCTTCCCTGGAGCTGCCTGAGTTTTGCCTGGAGTGATGCTGCTGGGTCCGGGACCGCCTTGCCTGGGGCAGGACGCATCAGAAAGGGGCTGCCCAGAGACATTGCCAACGGGACCTACGTGCACAGCAACATCTCAGGTACTTCAGCGAGCAATCGCCTGCCTCTCCCTCTGCGGGGATGCTCGGGGCTCCACTGTGCAGGCACAGAGGGTGAAGGGCATGGGGACATGTTGATGATGGCATGACAGTGCTTCTCCCGGCGGGTGCGGAGGCACACCTAGGGCACGTGTAGGGGCTGCAGGGCTTTGTGTGGTCTTCACGGCCGCAGCAGCTTCTGTGATGTGGGAGAAATGTTTCACATCAGAGGCAAAGTCACTGGGCACAGGGAGGAAATTTAGCACTTGACTGTCTTCCTTTGAGACTGAAGTCCTCCTTCATGTTAATCTCTATGCATTTCATGATGGACCAGCTCCCTGCCCAGTGTACAGGTGCACTGCACACATCCCCGTCCCGAAGGGCTGAGCTGGGACCCTTAGCAAGAGATGAGAGTGGAGATTTTTGAAAAGTACAAATAATCTCTAAATGCTGGGGGTGATTTTTTTTTTAAATCCATTTTCTAGAGCAGAGCACGTGCTGTTCCCCAGCAAGTGGGGTGACCACCCGCCCGCTGCAGGCAGCCTGCCCGCCTCTGTGTGCAGGCAGCGGCACAGAGCAGCCCATGCCATGCTATTGAACACTTCACCTTCCCAAACCTTTATGAACTATATGGTTGTTTTTTTTAAAAAATGCCTGTTCAGAAGAGTCCCTGAACCACCTTATCTCCAAATTGTGGTGAGGGATTACTGGGGAAGGAACTAGCCAGCGCCGGACAACTGAAGCGTACAGCAGATCTAGTCCAGGCACCCAGGCAGCCTCCCCGGCACTGCTGAACTTACTCACACTGACATCTCCGCTACCTGTTAACAGTATGGCTGGACCTGCAGAAACTGATCTCGCTCAACCTGATCTGTTTCTTGCCAGTCCCTCTGGAGAAGCCTATATTATCTCAGCAAAAGCAGAGGCAAACCAAACCTCTCTCACATTAGCTTTACTGCTGCACTCGGAACTTCCCTCAAAAGTTCCCCCTGAGATACATGAAGCACATTTCTGCCTGAAGGTTTTAAGCCTGCCTTAACTAGAGTTGATTAGATCCTTTAATTCAGGATATTGGTACCCGTGATATCTGTTACACAAAAATCTACTTATCCACATTTTATTGGCCTTGTGTTAGTATATCCAGGGTTCTTTTGCAAGCGCACAGTGAGACTGGCATCCCTTTTGGAGCCTGCTCACTCCCTGCTATCACCAGGTACTAGTTAGCTGGAACAAGGACAGCACTAAAGATGCGACGGGTGCAATGCAGAAAGGATGATCTAAGCAGGATAACTGAGTAGCTCTGAACTGTTGTGGGTACCAAATTAGAAAAAAAAAAATAAAGTCTGGGACACAAAAGATCTCTCGACAGCACAGAGTAGTATTTTTATTGCTTTGAGTTCCAGTCAATAAAATTCTCCCAGAATATTGGAGCATTGCAAAATGCCTGTCCTCCCCCGTTCGCTCTTAAGGGTTGCTCTCTGCATCCTGTGCCCATCCTGTACCTTTCCAGTCCCACTTCTGCTGTTCAGTAGCTGCTCACATTGCAGAATTTGCAACTAGAAAACTTATTTTCCAGATAAATCCACCAGACTTCCCTACATCTCTCCTCTCTGATTATGCAAAAAAAAAAATAAAAAAATCAGAGACTCGCAGGACCTGCAGGAGTGACACAGGGGCCCAGCAGTGTTTTCAAAAGCATCACCAGCAGCGGCTTTGTCACCACTTGCACTGAATGTCTCTCCTTCTCCCCCAGCGCCGTGCATGGCTCTCCCCCCACCGCACTACGGATACTACTACGTGGACAGAGGCTCAGGCGTCTCCTTGGGCTCGGTCCTCGTGTACTGGTGCCAGGAGGGGTACCAGCTGGTGGGCAGTGAGAGGCTCTCCTGCCTCCTCCGGGAGAGCGCTTCGTCCTGGAGCCACCCCCCACCCCACTGCCAGGGTAAGGAGCCCGCTGGCATGGCCAGCCCCTGTGCCCACGTATAGGGTCTCAGCAGGGTGCAGGTGATGCCACCCACTTGCTAACCGGGGAGGGGAGGTGCAGCCACCAACCCTTGCACAGTGGTTTCCTCACTCTGGCCAAGCCGGTGAGGGCAGGAGGAGCACGTGGGGTGCCCCAGCCACCCCAAAAGGGGGGCAGCAGAGGTCCAGCGTGACCCCGTCAGTGGCTGTCAGCACGGGTGAAACGCCATGCTTCAGCGGGGCCCCTGCAGCAGCGTTCCGTGAGCTGCACCAGGCGGAGGGCTGCCACAGGGTCACCTCACGTGGCACCGCCGCAGCAGATAACCAGGCCTTATCTGGCTCCCAGTATCTAGAACAGAATTTACCTAGCTGGCTCAAAACCTGGTACTGGCTGATGTCCAGCTCCAGGTGCCACGCACAGGGACTCCAGGGCACAGCCAGAAGCTTTCAGCAGCAGGAAAGCTGAACTTTGTAATAACCTACCATGTCCTGAAGGTGCGTGCAGAGCATGTGCCAGTTGCAAACGGCCCTGGCATTTTTTGTGGTGCAAGCTCATCAAGAACGAATGGCTTAACGTGGAAGGAACAAAGTTTATTGCTTTAAAAGCTTTCTCTCACGCACTGCATATTGTGTGGGTAGATAAAATAATTTCAGGAAAATTGCCTCAAGAAAGTTATTTATATTTTTTTTGCTGCGAGCAAAACTACAGAAATTATAAATGCTACATAGCTTACACGTAAGTTGTATTGCTCGTGCTGGATGCTGCGAATCAAAGACCCGGGGCCCTTCCAGAAACACTTTACGGGCAAACATGTGGTGCAATAGCTGGCTAAAAAATGTTTGAAATGGAAAAGCTCTGCCACATTCGCTTTTGCCACTTCACTTTCACTTGCTCAAGACAAGCAAATCCATTTTGAAATGGTAGCATCTCACAAAGGTCAAATTAGAAACCAAAGTGCTTCAACTGTAGGACATCCCTGCAGGTGCCTCAGCTCAGAAGCTCCCTTTAAAGCTCAGAAGCTTGCCCTTTAAGTGACTCATATCAAAGCAGAGCCGTAAAAATCTGGTGATACACAGTCAGTGAGTGCATTTCGTTCATAAAAGTAAACACAGCAAAATAAAAGCAATGAACTTTGTTGCAACAGATTACAGGTACTCCTGTAGTAAAACATCCATAAAACTCGTTAGCAAACCTTGAATTCTCAGCCCTAAATGCTTAATACAAAAACAACTTGAGTGAACCAAAAAAAAAACCAAAACACCTCCAAACTTTAAATCACACCTTGGGTTCCCCCAAATAAAGTGTTTTTAAGACAGTTTTAAGGAAAAGAATCCCCATGCACTTGTTCGCTCGAAACAAAAAGCAAATCTCTGTACTTTCAGAAGTCCTTGTTTGGTTATTCTGCGAGTGTCATAAGGTGGGTTTTCTTTTGAATCTGTGTATTTTAGTATTTTGAAAACCTAAACATACCACTTCTGCAGAGGTTAGCAAATTCATTCACATTATTTTGTCCTTGGGATGGGAGTCACTTCCCTTACTTTATCAAACATCATTTAAGCTCCCTTTATGGTTTGTCTGGTTCACCTGCTTTTTCCAGACGTTGGTCCTACAGCAGGTAGGGTTCACACGCTTGGATGGACCATACACCCATCCAAGGAAAGTCTGAAGGAAGTGGCTATTTTTTACAATGGGGGTGGTGAGGCACTGGAACAGGTTGCCCAAAGATGTGGTAGATGCCCCATCACTGGAAACATTCAAGGCCCGGTTGGATGGGGCTTTGGGCAACCTGGTCTAGTTGAAGATGTCCCTGCTTATTGCAGAGGGGTTGGACTAGATGGACTTTGAAGGTCCCTTCCAACCCAAACTATTCTCTGATTATGCCCATCAAAGTCTCAATTTTTATTTTTTTTAATTTCACAAGCCCATTTTTTCTTTCAGATACTCATGCTTCTTTAATCCTTTTCAACTTTTTTCCCCTTTTTCCCCCCTTTTTTTCCCTTTTGACTTTTTTTCACCCCTTTTTTCCCTTTTGACATTTTCCCTCTCTTTTTCACCTTTGACTTTTCCCCCTTTTGTTTTTTTTTCTTCTCCTTTTTTCCCCCTTTTGACTTCTCCCCCAACATTTTTTTTTCCTTTTTCCCCTGACTTTTTTCCCTTTTACAACCCTTTTCCCTCCCCTCCCCAAAGGAACAGTTAAGCAAAAACACATGTTCCAGGCCAAAAAAAACCCCCAACAACCCAGTCACCACCATTTCTTTTTATTTTATTCAGGGCTTAATTCCTGCTACCTTTATGCATTACGCAGGACACATCGGACATGTTACCTTTTGTCCCATTTTACTTGAATTACCCGAAGAAAACATTCACTTTTAATACGACTTTCCCCCCTCCCATAAGCTTTCTTGTTCATTGAGCTGGTGCAGCATCACCCACGTTCACCATTCTTTTTTAAAGTGGTTATTAATAAAAACTACACCCTGAAGCATAACTTTAAGTTATTCTGCACGGGGGAGTGGGACTGGGCTCCACTCACCGCTGTTCCGTTCTGCCCCGCAGCCACCCCGGAGCCTTCAGGCATCGGTTCCCGGGCTGCGGTGGCCGCCTCGCTGTTGAGCGGAGCCATCATCCTGGCGCTATCCGTCTCCTTTGCCATCTGCTGCTGGCGGGATAGGGCAAGGAAAAGCCGCGGGGGGTGAGTACAGACCTGGGCTGGGTGGGGGGTGGTGAAACGAGGTGGTTTTTGGGGTGGGGGGTGAGGAGCAGCCGGGGCTGCTGGTGAGGAAAGCCGCAGCACATGCGAAAGCTGTTCTCTGGGTAATTTAAGGAAAGTTCCCCATAACAGGGGAAAAAGGGAACGGACAATACATGGAGGGTGGTCGGTGGGAATATCCCTTTTCTGAGGCTAAGTGCAGTGCAACTGCGAGGGCGCAGCCCAGCGCGGGCAGGGAAAGGAGGAGCATCCTCCTCTGAGAAGGACTGGGAGAGAAGCCATAATGGGGAGCAGGGCTGGGTGAGCAGAGGTGCCACCAGCCAGGGCCACACTCCCAGAGCAGCATTTCTGCAACAGCACTGTCCTGATGCTGGCCTACGGTCCAGCAGGACCTGCCCGGTTTTGCCCGTGCTGGTGTCCTGAACAAGGGATCGCAGAGACAGGGACTGTGCAGGAGCCTACCTAGGGATGCAGCTTTAACCAAGAGCCCATCAGAAGGGCACATGGAGTAAAAAACCCTGCAAGAGGGAAACCCGTCAGCAGGCACCAGCCATACCTCTGCCCATGGGCCTGCTCTTCCCATGACTGGCTGGTGCCTCACCAGTGCCCCTTTTCTGCAGGGCTGGAACAGTTTTGGTGCTTTCCTCCTGGCATGGAGGAGGGGGGGTCAAAACCACTGGGTGACAGCTTTGGCTGAGGATACAAACGTGCCAAACCTTTCCGGGGTGGTAAATGAAAACAGCCAGGCCACAAAATGCAGATAAACCACCTGCATGGGCATCTCTCTCTCTCCACACCTTGCAGGCAGCAGCACAGGAGGAAAGTCAGAGGAGGATGGAAACGTGACCCCTCCATCCCCGAGAGGGGGAGGAATGCTTTTGGGAGACTGAAACACTACCACCGTCGCGATTACCACCTCTCGGCCCTCTCCAGCTCCGTGTTCCCAGGGGCATTCGCCGGCTGCAATAACCTGGCTTTCCAAAGGTACCGCTCAGCTCCCAGGCCAGCACTGCCCCCTCAGCTCCTCGCACAGGGGCAGGAGCCGCTCCCAGACCACCTGAGGCAGGAGCAGCCAGATGTAAAAGCCCACGTTGCTTGGGCGTTCGCTCTCCTGCCTCACCCTCTCCCGCACTCCCCACCTAGCACCTAACAGCAACGAAACCCTCACACATGCTCTTTGTCAAGGGAGAGGTGAGACAGAGGACCAGGGCTCCCCCTCACCCTGCCTCAGCGTCGCCTGGGTGGGCTGCGGGCTCCCGTCAGCGCTGCAGCCCCCCCTTTCCCTCTTGCCTTTACCAGGAGCCCCGAAGAGCTGCCAAAGCTGCCCCTGCAGAGCTGGCACCCCGAAGCGCCGGCCTCGCCTCGGCTGGTGCTACAGCCCTGCGCGCCACCCATCGCTGCCCTGCCCAGCCAGCCGCCCCACAGCCTCCTGCTGCCTGCCGCGCCCTGCCCTGCCGGCCTCCCCAGGGACCTGCCCCCTCTCTACTACAGAAGCTACGAGGAACATAAGCTCTTCAACAAGCTCAGGAGGCCAGTCTGAAAATTTAAACTGCCATTCAAGGTTTTTTTTCCTTTTTTTTTTTTCCTTTTAACACCATCAATTCTTTGAAACTGCAGAGCTCAGGAAAGCATTTCACAAGAGCCAATTACCGCACCTGGGTTTTCAAATGGAAAAAAAATCTGACCCTTCATGTTGAAAGGCTTTTTTGATACAAGCCTTTTATTCTACCCCCACCACCCCCCCGCCCAAAGCCCAGAACTGTGCTTTTTAAGCAGGAGTTCCTGCGTTACAAGCTGCTTAACTGACCCCTTTGGTGAGACGCATAAAGCCAGGTCTGAGCAGCTCCCACTTAACCTACAGGCTGAGCACATGCAGACTTCCAGGTTTTAAACACAAGGTTCTGATTTTCTGCTTAGGGCTCTCTTAAAAGCTGAAAGTGAAGGCAGCCAGTTACCAGGAGCAAGGAATCTATGTCATTAGATAATTGGAAGAACCTACAATTCATTGCACCTGAATGTAGGCTGAGGTTTAAAGGGTTTCTTTTGTTGTTGTTCAGAAGTCACCATATGCCCCTGTTTCTACACGGGCGATCTTAGACTTGCAAGACGCAGTGACAAGTGTGCAAAGATAGCCAGTCACGAGAAAAACATGAATTTACCCTCAATACAAAGGACCTAGCACATTTAAAAAAAAAACAAAGCAAAACAAAAAACCAACCTTGGGGTATTTCATCCCTTCTCTGCTGCATTAGGAATTCACACCAGGTGTATCAGGACCTACAGCGGCACCCGAAGAGCTAGCCTAAGTGCCATCATTTGCACTCAGAAAGCAATGACACCCATATTTCTGTCCAGGATTTCCTGGGCAGAAACACAGTGGCATGGTTCCAGGCAGCTCATGCAGAGCCTGGCCAAGCAGCTCCAGGACACCTCGGCCCCCGTTTGCACCGCAGGACAGACCTATGCCTGCGTAGCATGCCTGGCGCAGTCTGCGCACACGGGGCTGGTTGAGTATCGTGACGTCACTCATGCACAGAGATGACGTTTGTTTCTCGGGAGGCGTTACGGCGTTAGTCAGAAGAGGTGCTGGCAGCCGCGAGAGCTGCTGCATGCATGGGGCAGGGAGTAAGAATGAGCACCCAGGACACGAACCTCCAGCACCACCTAGCATCCAGTGCTCGAGGATGCAAACTGTGATGCTCAAACAATCCTGCTACACAGGCTAGGAGTTTTAGTCTGCTGACTTCTATCAACATCTGCATCGCATTCCAAGGAAAGAAGCCTTAAAAGATGGAAGGCGGCACATTTTTGTGATAAGCCAAGACCTGGGACACCTGGGAACCGCTGCCACTTGTCCCTGCAAAGAGGGCTAGGGACACTGGTTTGGGTTTTTTTCTGTTTCTAATGATAATAATAATAAAGGAATCCCTCTCCATCCCACCTTCTATGTCATCTTTTCACATCACCAAGCTCCAGAAAGTCTGGTTTGGGGGCTGGGTTTGATGAGAGAGGGAGCAGGTGGTAAAGCTTTTACAGATCCCTCGCAAAAGGCGACAAGGCTCACAATGGCCACTTACCAGCAACTGCACCATGAGAAGGAAAACACGTTTCATTCCCCTACAACTGAAGCTGTAGAAAGGACAGGAAAAACAGGACCCGCTCTGCACTTCCCCTTGGCTCACATCCTAACCTCACCTTTTTCTCCTCCCTCTTTTTCCAGCCAAGTCTGATACACAGGGAGCGGAATAACCCTGCTCCAAGGTAGGCTGTTCTTTGGTCCCCTCCCCATCACCAGCCATGAATTCAGACACAGCACCATGGGTACACTGGTGCCATACCCAACGCTTCCACTCCTGTCTCACCAAAATACGTTTCATGGCCAGGGATTCAGCCCAGGATCTGCCCTGGGAACAGCACTGCCCCATTTCTTGTTTGTGCGGGAAGGAGTTGTCTTGTTAAGGGATGGAATCAGGAAAAAACCCCAAAACAGAAGGGAAACCTATTCGTTTCCCTCTATGTTCCTCTCCGTTGTCACATTTTAAGGAATAAATAAAACCTTACTACAATTTCCCCTCTCTCCAAGGAGATTTTTGTTCAAAAAAACCCGAAACATTTGAGACCCAGAGTTTGCTGTTCCTTGGATCTAAGCAAGCTTTTAAAACCAGAAGTGGGATTTTTTGCTACATAAGATTAGAGATTGACACCTACTTTCACTGCAAACTAAAATGACGCACATTTTAGATATAAAAATCTTTTGCCAAACATGTCCAGAAAGGTGCTGATTTTGAAGTGTCATAACAAACAGAATTTTCATTAAAAAACTGACACAGTAGTATTTCATACAGAGAAAAATGTCAACTTAAACTAAGCATTTTATACAACTGATATTTAAAAAAATTACTTACTTGACATAATTGAGAAGTTCCCTTGGGGTAACATTTTCCTGATTTTTTTTTTTTGCATGCAAAATTAAGCTTTCCACTACAAAAATTTGATCCCAAAACCGGCTGTGTTAGCCAAGTTCCTCCAGCAGGGAGGAGCACAACCTGATCTTCCTCAAGTCATCTCAAGCTTGTAGAAGACTGAAACCAACAGAAGAAAGATGAGTTAAGGGCTGGAAGCCCAACTCTACCATGAGTTTCCCTACTAACCCCTTAGTCTTTGAATCATAGAATATCCTGAGGTTGAAGGGACCCGTAAGGATCATCGAGTCCAGCTCCTGGCTCCACACAGGACCAGCCCAATCAGAGCAGATGAGTGAGAGCATCGTCCAGACACTTCTTGAACTCAGCCAAGCTCAGTGCTGTGACCGCTTCCCTGGGGAGCCTGTTCCAGTGCCTGAACACCCTCTCTGTGAAGAACCTTTCCCTGATCCCTAACCTAATCCTCCCCTGTTGCAGCTTCATGCTGTTCCCTTGGGTTCTATCACTGGTCACTAGAGGGAGGAGATCAGTGCCTGCCCCTTCGCTCCCCCTCGTGAGGAAGCTGTAGGCCAGGATGAGGTCTCCGCTCAATCTCCTCTTCTCCAGGCTGAACAAACCAAGGGACTTCTGCTTCTCCTCATATGTCTTCCTCTCTAGACCCTTCACCATCGTTGGTGCCCACCTCTGGACACTCTCCCAACAGTTTTAAGTCCTTTTTGTATGGTGGCGCCCAAAACTGCACACAGTACTCAAGGTGCCTCAGCTCCTTCTTGCCTTGGACCACTACAGCAAAGAGCAGAGTTAAGGTTGCAAAGCTTCACCCCAGGAGGGAACCTTTTGGTTCACCTGCTGAAGGCACCATGGGTAAGCCAACAGGAAGCACCATTTGCATTTATTTGCCAAAAGAGAAAGAAGGTAACTATATAGAAGCTTTAACTAATTTGTAAATGTGAAGAAACAAACCTCCCAAGCCTGTGATCCCACACATTCCCACAACAACTCTCAGTGGTTCCCACCGGACTACCATCTACCTAACCCTTCTTCACCAGAGCTGCACGAGGTGCCATCCTCTCCATCGTTTCCCTCCCGCAGACCAGAGAAAACCCAGCTTTCTCTCCATTAGGGAGCGGGGTTTCCAGCTGTCGAAGACTCTAGCCTCTCTACAGTGGAAGCTCCAAGATGTTTACTTGTATTCTTTTTTATGCAACGTCAAAAGCAATACCCAATTATACATTATATAACACATTCCTATTTATTTAAATTATTTGCATGCAATATCCAATAGAAAGGTGGACCCTGGAACTGGAGGAAATCATCTGAAAATGGATGGAAATAGCTGCAAGGTCAGCTCATTGCCAATTTGCGTTCCAGGCCCATCCCACAAGCAGTCGCCTTCTGCTCGGTGTCTGAACAAAGAGAGAAAGCACACTCTTTTTCTTTTTTTTTTTTTTAAACAGGATTTTAAGCTTCAGACTCCGTGTTGTAAACCTCAGCCTGCCTACTTCGATAGAACGAGCTAGACAAGTTTTGGTCACAACTTTAAACTCTCAGCTCAGCGTACCAGCCTCCCAGGACTGTCAGCACTGACAGAAGAGATTTCAGCTCCTTCTCTAAGATCCGGGCGAAGCTAACGCTGGGACCTGTAAAATTCAAATGCTAATAAAGCCACGAAACTCCAAAAAAGCTATTCATTGTGATCTTGAAAGGAAGATCACCCTCTGCCAGTACAAGCTTTCCAGACTACTATTTTCAGTGTTGCTGTGCTGGTAGGAAAAGGAAAAAGCTGAGCAAGTCCCACCCTCTCTCCAGGCTTCTGGAGAAGGATTTGTCAAATTTTTAAGTCTGAAGACTGGAGGGAGAAAGTATTACTCCAGCACGATTTCACAGGAGAAAGCAACAGTAACTGTGCGATGAGTGTATCCCACTGAAAGGCCCCACCTCATCTGTGTTCCAGGAGGTGGGCTCCTTGTGCACACTACAGGCCAGGCAGACCACACTCCCATTGGCTTTAGATTAACAAGGACTTTTCTATACCATTTTCCTCTACAGTGACACCACCTCTGTTTAAACACCTTACCACACCCAGTAACACCGCATCACCAGTGCTTTTCATCAGCAAAGCCAGTAACTGATCTGTTGCTGTCAGGATCACTCAGCTCTAGCTCTCTGTACTTGCATGGCAAGAACTTCATTTGACCTTCACTTTGCCATGTAAACCTAACAGCGGTAAGCCAGAAAGAAGGGAAGATGAATGAAGATGAAGATCTTGCTCATATGCAGTGTGCTCACACATAGATCAGAGCATACTGAGGCTACACCATTTCTTACACTATATCCTAAAACTATGACAATACTTCGCCTTTTTCCTCTTCTGAAGCTTTGCTTATAGCAAAACCCATAAATAGAAGAGGACCTGAGAGTTGTTTCTCATCAACGGAACGTCTTAAAGTAGGGAAATAGAGATGCTGGGATCTGGGAGAAGAGGAAGGAACACAAGTTCTTACAGTCACTACATCCACATTCAACCCCAACATCTGATAAGAAATCAGTGAAATGTAAAGCTCTTCTACAGTTAGCCACATGGAAACACACCACCGGAAGATGCAAGACAACAACTAGCCTTCGTAGACATACATTCATGCCAAATGGCACTCCGCATTATTTGCTTCATGTGCACACTAGCAATTTGTGACAGCAGCAGCTGGCCAGCTGGTCTGCAAGAGAGTCCATTTCCCCTCAAGAAGTTAGTAGTACCTACAACCCCTACTAGTGCAGCTGGTGACAACTCCAGTCCCCTAACCCTTCCAAGTCCTGCATCACCGCTCAGTTTTTCTTGACACCCCTCCATCCTGAGCAGTAAGTTTTTATACCAGCACACAACTTTCCCTGGAGGGAATTAGTTACAGGCAACAGTGTGCATTTATGTATGCTGGAGACCAACACCAAATCTAAGCTCCTTCGCAACTTAAGGCAACTTCCATATGTCCTGAGGAGAGGGATGAACCAGAAGCACCCAGGTCACCAATCTACGATCTTTCCAAGTGTATTTTTCTAAGCTACCTTGGAAGAGTGAGGAAATTGGTGCACGTCCCCCCAGAGGAAAAAAAGGTGTTCAAGTCAAAGAAATCTTCGAAGCAGCAGCCATCTCTACAGAGCTGTAAAAACCCCCAACCAACCAAACCCAAACACACAAACCCAAAACCACCACCACAAAAGCCACCGCACATGAGAAAACCCAATCACATTGCATTTTCCAATATACTGAATGCCTACAATTAAATAAGCATCTCGTATAAAATTTTTAGAGGACAGAGTCTATGATGGAGGGGAAGGAAAACAAAAATTATGAGTTGAAGAACTAGAATATAAACTGCTTAACTCCATGATTAGAAACTGTCATAGAAGTTGGCAATGGTGTTTCACGTGTAGTTAGGGCAACCCTGCCAAGACACTGCATTTATAAGGGCTCACACTTACTTGCAAGTAGGAATTGGAAGTTATAAAAGGAAAAGAAATTCATGTGATGGCTTTTCACCTTACTTAGATGGCAACATTATACGCCGTGCTGTACTCCAGAGAAACATTGTCTTATTAGATATTCAAATTTTTAAAAAAAAAAAAAATGCAAGGAACCCTCAATTTCAGTCCAGCACTGCCAACTCCCCAGATTTCTATGCTTCAATTGTGAAGTCTTTGAAAATGCAGCCGAACTTCTTGTACCGACACGATCACAGCCAGTAACTCCGTCCCTTCCCTCAACACACCTTCATATCTATTATGAAAGAGGAGCCTGATCCATCCTCTTTCTCCAACTTCATCTCTGCCCAGCACCATCTGCCAAGTGTGTGGTTAGCTCTGTGTCACTTTAGTCAAGCACTGTTCTTGGCTTAATGCAAGGAAGAGCTGCACGTGTCCATACAATATATAAAACAACAGACCACGCACTGATGTGATCACACTGACAAAGCGGACACATGGATGCTCTCCTCTCAATAAAGGCTCCTGTATATAATTTCTTGTACAGGAACAGTCCATCAACAAAAATCTCAGGAGAAACTAGAAGAGCTTCTCACAGTTGACCAGAGTGAAATGACAGGTTGCGTCCTGGCTGGGGGGGATGCAGGAATCAGCATCAGACACAGATAAAAGTGGGCTAAAAGAGGCTGAAGCTTCGCCCCCACACATCAACCTGAACACCGATACATTTTAGTGTTACACCACCAACGGTACTCAGTAAGAGGTCTTTCTTGGAGGGGTGGCACCATAAAGAGAAAAATCATTCCAGTTGCAAACTTTTTCCTTTAAGGCTAAGAGTTTGGCAGTGGCCAACCACAGAAGCTGCTGTGTGGCAGCAGGGAACAAGCACCACCCTGAGCAGCTGAAGCCTGTTTTCTAGTGGAAACAGACCATGGGCACAGGTTTCCCTCAGTACATCCCTGCAGCAAAGCGACAAATCAAGGACCAAAGGCGACAGCAGCTTCAGGAATTGCTGTGGCACAGAGGAAGCAGTCACAGCTGCTTCAGGAGGCTTCTCTTCAGGGCCAGGAAAGGCATCCTTCCGAAAGAGAAGCACTAAAGGACAAAGTGTCTAGCAGCTGGGGAAGAAAAATCCAACAGAAAGCTCACTGCATCTTCATCAGCAACTCCAGCGAACTGTTCCCACTGGGTTGCTCCCCAGTGCCACGAGCCTGTGCTGCCGGAGGAGAGTACGCTCCCAGCCCGTAGTCACAGTGGGCAGCGCTTCTCCTTCCACCCCCAGCAGTGACAGCGGGGGACTGTGCAGGGACTGACTGGGTGAAAAACTGGCTGTTTGGCTGGGGGGTGTTGGCATCAAAGGGCGCGCACATTCTCCCAAGTCACCAGGGGACACGACTAATTCACAGCAATGGTGCCCACCCAGGAGCAGTACATGCAGTTTCTCCACGCAGACAGTAAGTACAGCACTGAACAGCAACACGGGTAAGAGCAGAGCAAAAGTTCTTGAACAAAAATCGTCACTGATGTGTTACAAAGCAGGATTTTTACACAGCAGGGTATTTGGAGTAATTTATGCAGATTTAATGCCTGGTTCCCCTGTCATGCGATTGATTCAGGACTTACTCCCACCCCCTGCACCATGAGAGGCCAGTCCCCCCGCCCATTAGGTGCCCACCCTGAACTGGTTGAGTTGGGCAGTCCACCGAGCTCACAGCAGGTGAGAAATCCTTCCACACAGGCACCTCTAGGATTGCAGGCTCTCCGCCATCCTCATGAGCTAC
Source organism: Psophia crepitans (assembly GCA_013399095.1). Lineage (NCBI taxonomy): Eukaryota > Metazoa > Chordata > Aves > Gruiformes > Psophiidae > Psophia > Psophia crepitans. The sequence continues at coordinate 107,197 of VWZZ01006858.1, read as the reverse complement.
ATCCACCCAGCACCCCAAGCACAAGGTTCCTGGTTTTAAATATCTCAGGCTGGAAGCGCAAGAGCTTGTTGGAGGCCGCCTGTACGTTAAGAGCTCTTCACCCCCTGCTGCACAGTGACAAGTAAGGATGCCGACGGACACAGGGAGCTGTAACCACAATTCTCTGCCACACCTTCAGGAACATTATTGCACACGATCTGCCCCAAGTGCCATGGCATTTAATTCAGGAAGTATAAAGTTTTCCATGCTTCAGATTTAAAAGGATACCACCAATAAAGGTTGGAGACAGACAGTCCCTAGCACTTACCATGAGTAAAGACAACAGAATCCCTTTAAAAACTTAAAAAAGTGTATGCTTTTTCCACCCTTCAATACAGAAGTCACCATGCAAAGCAGTATTCCATGACAAAGTAGCTCCAGTTTAGATGAACAGGGAAAAAAATCCCAAACATGCAATGATATGTGGTTTTACCAGATGCAGTGATTAAAAATTTGTTTTTAAAAAAACAAAAAGCAAACACAAAGTCATCATCAAGTTTTCTGTTTTATTTAAGATTTTAGTTTTAATTCTGAAGAAAGAGGTACATTTCCTTGGTTTTAGTTTTAGCGTCAGGTTATAACCATGTTTATTTATCTGGTTTTTTTTTCCTGTCTTTTCAATACTGCACAAACGTCCAGAAACTACAGGGTTAAGTAAAAGCTGCAGGCAGAGGTCAGAGGTTGCTCCTGATGGTGATCATGTGGCCCCAATGCAGTGCTATCCCAGAGTGCCCAAATCAGGTGAATCTTTTTTTTAAAAAAAAAAGAAAGAGAGACTGACAGAGGAGACAGAAAGACTGAAGTAAATATCACTCGTGTTTCAGCTGCTTATATTATGTATACACTAGGTATTAAATCTGTGAAAACTTTTAAAATATTAAAGTTACTTTAAATCTAAAGCCAAAATTAAAGAAAAATCTTATTCTCCTCTCTTTAAACCACTCTTTAGCAACATGCCAGTTACTCATAGCTAAGTGTTTTGTCTTTCAACACACTTCATGTCAAACTGACACAATAAAATCCCCTTCTCAAAAAAAAAAAAAGCAATTTCCCTGTGTAGTGCCACACTGAATGCAAAATAAATGCTAGGCCACTGCTTGCCCCACATGTTCAGTAACTTCATTTAAATTAAATACCTTCTTCATGTTTCTGCATTTGATTCTGCATTGCATTTTTCCCCTACTGCAGATCGACACTTTTCCACTAGGCAGAAATACTCATGTGCAAAAGACATATGACAGTAATATTCTCCTTAAGCATTGAGACTGCATTTTGATTTCTCTCTCTCTTTTTTTTTTTCCTCCTTAGAATGGTTAGAAAATATTTCAAACAGTGTATTTCACTGGCTCAGCAGAAACATAACGAAAAGATAGAGTCATGACCCTGTGATGGCATTGCATTTGGGGGGGAGTTTTGATCAGGAACTGGATTCTTCAGAAAGAAAGATATGACAGGGAACAGTAGGTGGGCATGGGGAGGAGTCAGGGTGGGACACTTCCTGCATTTCTAACGTTTTGGGCTTTATTTTTCTTTTTTTTTTTTTTTCCTTCTTCCTCCTTTCCTAATGACGATCCAGCGCTGAGCTCTGTAGTAGATCTGTGGGGGTTTTACTGGGGGGTCTGAAGGCTGTCTGAAAGCCTGGAGGTGGGGAATGGAAGCTGGTGGGGTTTGAAGGAGGAGAGTAGGGATTCCAACTGGCTCTGTGCAGAGGGATCTGTGTGCCGAAGGGGTTACTGTGGTGCGTCTGTGATGGTGCTGCACTGGGGCCGTCCACTTCTGTGAGGGCCTGAAGAGATTTTAGCCAATGTGGAGGATTGTCATCTTGAAGGGTGTCTAAACTGTTTCCTGTGGAGGCTGGGATACCTATGAAGAGAAGGAAAAAAAACAGGGATACAGGCAAGTCAGAGCAGAAGCAGTAAGCTAAACACAAAGGAAGTCAATTTAACCTAACAAAAAGCAACAGTGAGAAAACATGATTAGTTTGTACAGAGAATGCATTTTACATTATTATATATAATTACCCTGCCCACAAAACATTTAACATTAAATCCAGATAGGAGAAAGTTCCCCCGCAGAGCATTTCTTCATAACACACACATTCTTCTATCAAACCTCCTGCGCAAGGACTGCATCCCTGTTGACATGACCTTACCACACCAAACTACCAGTACATTGCATGCTTCACCTCCTACTCTGCCTACTTGAATCATGCTTCAGCCTCTCTTAACAGGGAAACACAACCAGACAGCCTTATAAAAGAGAGCTTTATAAACAAGTGGAGTACGTCCCTTTTTAAACAACAAAATCCAGTGAATGCCTTCAGTGCCTCAGGACCAGCAGTGCTCGCAGGGGACATGCCATCCAGCAGAAGGGACACCTATGCTGACCCTGTAAGATAAGTGCTGATCCGCCTGACTGCCTGCGAAGGTCCTGGGCATGCATTGCAAAGGCCTACGTGACACTTCATTACACCTAGCGGTTCCACAAAAATTCCTGGACCCGTGAGGTTTTGTGGATGGAAGCTGGAAGAGACCACCGCATACTGACTTTTTCTTTTTTCCAGAGGTAAATCAGTTTGTGCCAAATACCCATTTGATGGTTTGCCAGCAGAGCTGAAGGAGTGAGAAACGGTTACCTGTGATGATTGCGGGGTCCATCCAGCTGCCAGGGCTGTCCCAATTCAGGCTGTCGGTGGTGGCAGTGTTGGACGTTGGTACACTGTGGTTGGCGTTGGAGGGGGAAGAAGCATTGGGCAGTCCACCAAAGTTGATGTTAATGTTCGGTAGAAGTGCCCTTAGCCCGTCCTGCCATTCCTTCATATTTAAACTCTCTACAGAACTGCTGTTGTCTGGGAGATTTACCAACAAAAAAAAAATGAAAGATAAAAAAATAAAAAGCTGAAGTTAGAAACAGATGTCCTTCTTTGGTGGGGTATGGGATTTTGTTTTTACTTTTTAAGCTAAGCATTTAATACTTTCCCTGTCCAAAAACTAGGGTCAATGCTCAGAGGGGCTGGCAGGTTTTAAGCCAAGCATAAGGGAGTGGGAGAAAGATTTAACTCCTCCTCCAACTCATACTTCCCCATTTTTTTCAGTTCAGAGACTCAAATAATCAAGGGCACAGTGGCTTTCCCTCTATTACTAATAGGGGAAAACCTACCAGATCCTTTATGAGAAGACCTCTGTTGCAAGCTAGATAACTCAATTCGGCTGCTTTATTAACGGGCAGAAGGCTCGACAGGGTTGTTTTTGTTGAAGTACATTAAAATGAAGAAAGGCTAGGTAGGGCTTTGCAATAGAAACCGAAGGAAACCTGAAGAACGAGGGAGGCAGAGGAGTATCACTAAAATTTTTTTGGTTTGTTATAGCTCGCTCATTCACAGCCCTACAGATGTTCTTCCGAAGGAAATGGTAATGAGGTTCTCATGGAGTTGGAGGGAGAGCAATTTCCTCTTGCAGTTGAAGAACAGTAGTGAAAATTCTTTAGCGACCTTTCAGAGTAATTCCCAACACAGCAACATCCTCAAAACTTTGGTTGGAAGCAAGCCAGTTGGACACCAAAACGGTCACGTCTCAGCTATTTGCCTAAAAGTTTCAGGGCATGTATCGAAAAAGGACAACAGGATGACGTGGCTATTAGCACTACAGCAAATATTCCCTGAACACAAACGTTAAATCACGCTACCTAGAACAGACTATCAGGTTCTTACAATCCATCTCCTGCTTTAGGTATCTCAAAGCAAAGCAAGACCAAGCATCCTAGTATTTACCAGCTAATACAGAAAGTCGTACTTAATTTGTGGACAAATGTATTTGAAAAGAAAGTTTTGGGTAGTATACTGACAGTACATTCTTTTTGACAAAAACCTGGAATACAACTTGTTTCTTTTTAAACAATCTCTGCCTGTCTTAATTAAGAAAGGAACCTGATGTCTATCCAAAGTGAGATACACATAATACTGCTACTTCATCAACAATGTAAGAGATTGAAGTTCTCAATGGAAAGTTAGAGGATTATCACTAACTCACAACTCTGTATGTTGGAGAGTGAAGAAAGCAATCTTACTTGCTACCAAAACCTACCTTAGCAAGTTTTGTAAAGGTGAATGCTCAGAAAGAACTGTTGTCTTGAGCAATTACCTTTTTGTAACTAGAAGGGAAAAAAGCAAGTTCTTGAAATCCTGTGCTTTCACGCAGAACTTTTCTTCCACAGACAAGAGATAAGATTCTGCTTCTGTACTGAATTACAGCAAGCAACTTCAATCACAAATCACAGCAAGTCATACCTCAGTCCATGTCACCAACTGAACTTCAAAGCAAATCACCACACAGATCTGCTATACGTACTTTGCCCACGTCAACTGTTGGAGCAATGCATTGATTCTAACCCTTTGCACATTTAATGCAGCTGTTGTAGCACTGCACGTATAAATGCCCCCACGCAGCAGGACGGCAGCTGACACCTAGAGCATTTCTGGTCAGACCGATACTGCGCATGGAGCCTGGACAGGGATAACAGCACAGGTGCAAAGCGTGTACTACAGAAATCATCCTCTGTGCCTGGGCAAGTTTGCAGAATACCTCTGACCACAGACTCTGGAAGGTTTACTGGCACCTGCTGTTATCCCTGCTCACTGGCTGAGGCTGGGGAATCACTGTTCCTCAGAGGTTACACCATGAGGTACCTCCATGGGGAAGTCCTAAGCATTCCCATAAACAAAGACAAGACAGGTCAAAAATCCAGTAGTGGAAGTAAACCCAAAAGCCTGCCCAGTACTACACGCATCATGTTACAACTAAAGATTAAAATTTTAAAGTGCTACAGGAGGAAAAAAAAAAAGAAGCAGTAACAGAACTGCAGCTCTGCCTTAAGCAAGTACCCCAAGATCAGCTTTTTAAGTAACACCTTAGCACACAGATGCAATCAAGCCTCCAGGCTTAAGCATGACTGTATCCACACGCAGTGTGCTCTGTGGGGCCTGGTGTACAAGTCACTGAGTAGGGAAAAAAGCAGGCTTATCAGCAATTTGTTTTGTGTTTAGCATCAAGCCATAGTGCATACAACTGCCTTTCACTTCTACTTTCACTTCTCCTACTGTAAATCTACTTCTTGTTCCCTCCAGAGTTCCCACTTTTTTCTTTGCAATACTAATGCACACAATAAACAGTTTTAAAGAGTTTGGTGCAATACATTTTTCATTCAAACCTATGATCCTGGGGTTAAAAAAAAAGAAACAATTTTAAAAAGTGTTAGTCAGAAATATCCTTGATGCATATTCGCTCACAATTTTAACATCCACAAGCCTATTTGAGACAAGTTCTAACTTCACTTTTCAGAACAAAGGTAGCCAGCTCACCATCACAGAAACAACTATGCAACGGATTCTGCGTGGCACACCATTAATCCCCACTTTATTTTCTCACCACTGCTTCCAACACCCGGTGCAACGAAACGCAGCTCGGTTTAATTACTCGCTTCTAGTACAACGCAAAAAGCACACACAAGTTGTTTCCTAGGCCCACGCATGAGTGAACACACTCATCACAATGATACCTGTGAGCTGGGGATCTGCAAGCTCATCATGATCGCTTTACCACGGACATTACTAACCTCCAACATGCCCTCAGAGCTCACGTGCAAGAAAATAAACACATGTAGTAAGCTACACATCTGCAACGTGTCATTGAGGAAGTCTAATGAAGACAAAGGTGGCAAGATGATGTACGTACAAGGAATGGGCTAGGAAAATAAATGTAGTGGGGCATTAGGCCCCCTTGCGCTAATATACGTATCATTATCATGTTACTCTCCATTTAAAAAGATACAATACAGCATACGTAGGAGTCCAGAAAGGTAGCCAGCAGCTGAGATACAAGATTTTCATGGAACAGAAAAAGCTGGCCCTGTTTGGCGAGGAGGTGTTAATCTGTGAGGCAGACATAGTGCACCATTGCCATGTACCCTCTCTAACACAGAACAAAAGAAGAAACTGAGGCAGCGTCCTTTATCTCAACTGTCAGTACAAAATCCACTTGGAATCATAGAACTGAAGAGATGAAAGGCCTGGAAGGAGTCGGTATCTATAAAAACTGTTTTGTTTGCTAGCAACAAGGAAGCTTATTAAAATCTTGTGTTCCTGGGTACAAAACTGACAAAACAGATTTTTTTAAGAACATTTGTCTCTCCCAGACAGCTGGGTTTCTGGGGCTGAAAAGCAAACCATGACAAAAACATGGCCCTTTGACACCAAAGAAAAAGCAAGCAACACATTACTCAGGTGTCCGTAACAGGGCTTTGCAGCTTGGCTAATAAATACAGAGTAAAAAAAAAACCAATCCAAACATGATCAAAGTTTCACAGCTTTTGTCAGACTCCCAGCTTCTAAGGAGAAATGCTGCAATTAAATTATTCTTGCAATACGGGATCTGGAAAGGGATTAAAATGCATTAAGGTGTTAAAGCAGAGGGGATCAATAGAGAATGCAATGCTCTGCAACACCCCCTGCGCTGCCCTCCAAGGCCCCACTTACTGGCTATGATAGGTGTGACACCCGGTTTTAAAAAACTCCTGATGCAACCCAAGTAGATGAGCAATCTTGAAGCACCATACAGCAATACCCAAACCAAACAATTACTTCTGCACGTCTTTGCTGGAACCTGACAAGTTTTAAACAAGAACCTAAGTGAAAATGCAAGCCCACCTCAGCAGAAGTAGTGATTCCACCACCTCAAGAAAATAAGTACCTTCAGAAGAAATTACTACTCATTCCTTAGCTAGTTTGTCTTTTTTGTTAATCAAGTTTATGCTTCACCATGAAGCTAGCACCATAGTTTAAAGTGAGAAAAGGTTAGCTCTCAGTTAATAAAGACCTATTAAAGAGGGCATTTGCCTATCAACTTTCCCTACCTCTACACTGAAGTGGTTGAAGGGAATAATTTTTTGACTAGCTAGCTAGCAGACTTCTCAGCTGGACATCATAGCCTGGGGACATGAGGACTAATAAATCATTTCCCTCTCTCAAGGAGTGGAAACACTGTCTCCTTCCATACCCTCATCGTAATTTAAAGCAATATGTCCACAGACAGTGGGACGAGAAGAAAACGAGTTAAAACCCAGTTGACTGCAATGAAAAGATTTTATACACCAAGATAAATTGGAGGTTGCTCCCCCCATGCCCCTCTGAGAGGAGACAAGAACCTGGTTAAGCCAAGCACCACTGTCCACATGAAAAATAAGTTCAAACACACATCTTGAACGCCAGTCTTCCCTTGATGTGCATTTCATAATCCTTTCTGGTCTAGTGGAAAGTTGTGTTTACAGAGGTGAACAGATCCCACAGTTCTAGCACTGAACTTTTCCATGGGTCTGAGGTCATACATCAACATGACATAAAAGCACTTGTTTGTAAAATTTTCAAATCAATCACTGTTCTAAACTGAGCAAAGAGAAGGGAAGAAAAAAAAAGCTTAATCACAAACCTAACCTGCCCACCCAATTTAAATAAAAAATACTTGCTAGTGTAAAATAGAGTATGATTGAGAGGCCTGAACATTCATCTGTATAAAAACTGGTCATTTAATGAATTTCTAAATAAAATCACTACCCCATCACAACATCCTACCAGTCTGCTAGTGTTACTTCAATATCCTCTACCTGCAATGCCTTAATATTATTCCTTCAAAATTGGGCGAAGCAGCGAGTATTTGGGGGGGAGACGGCAGAGAGGATGATGGCCAAGCCAGAAACAGTGTTTTGTTGTACGTAATCAGTACTTTAGAAGACGCTTGCACAAGCATCAGCTGCATCGACATGTGCTGTTCCGTGACTTCACAAATACTGACAAATGACACCATTAATGTAGACCCAGAAGTATTTCAGATTTGGCTGCACTACATTTGTGATGCTGACACAATTCATCTTTTATATTGAGGGTAATGGGATAGCATGGCTTACAGCTTACTTGGCGGTAGACAAGTCCACTAAAATTCATGTCCTGCAGCGACTAGACCATTTCAAATTATTGCCCCAATTCTGACACAAGTCTGTGGTCAAAGTCATCAAAAACATCACACAGTACATGCTTAAATAAATACAACTAACAGCAAAGATCACAAGACCATCACATCAAGTAAGTGTAAAAAAAGTGTACTACTTTGCTCTGCCAAAGTTGTATTTCAAGCTATTACAAAAGCCTGATTTTATATTAATTGTTTAAAACCATTAAATAGCTTTATGCCACGAGTCCTAAATATTTAGTCCTGCTGAAAAACAAGCAGTCCTGCAAATCTAGGTTGCCATTATTTATTTCTTTAAGAACCCATTAGTATGTCATGTGTGTGACCAAGGCACACAACGGTGGTACAGAGAAGCTTCAAATGAGCAAAATAAATCCAGAGGAAAACTGTCATATGAGGAAAAAAAAAAGTTATTAGCAATGTCACATACCTGACTGCACAGGGTAACAACAAAAGTGAATAGACTATCAAGGTGTATTTGGTAATAGAATGACTATTGCAAAGACCTGCTTGTATGAAGGCCCTTGTGAAATCTTCAAGGACACTGTACAGGAACAGTTTTGAAGCCTCAGCAAGACAACCAGCGTGACAAACTTTGGCTGGGGTAGGGGGTATGCAAAGGAACTGGAGCAACCACCAGAAAGAGTTCACCAGAAGTCTTTCAATTTGATTAGAAACAAATGGGGCCACCAGAAAAGCACACCCTTTACAGGGACATCCCTGTTAGCCCCTGTCTGCACTTTGTGCCATCACTTTCACAGATACCGCAGTCTGTGCTTTCCGTGAAACAGCCTGTTACCCTGTTCCGAGAAGTGACTGGGGCTTCTCCATTTTCATATCAAAATGACTTTCCACTATTGGTATTTCTATTTTACAAAAAGTTGTCCTGTATTTCACTCTGAGGGGAGGGGAAGATAAGGAGAGGGCAGTTTGCCACACCCTAAAATGAAATTATGCCTGCCACATCAGATAAGCTTAAAAGCCATTCATCCACAGCTTATATACTTTAACATCAACAAAACAGTTATGATAAAAACTGTACCTGTGTCACTTAAATATGAACGAGAGGCTTGTTTGCTTATGAAGTTTTTAAAACTATGAGTAAAATCCCATTTAAACTGCTACAGCCTGAAGGATTTCCATTCTCAGACTTCACTGATTCTGTCTATCTATGATTTCTAGGAATCCCACAATGCTTGAACCAAACAATGAAACTCCATCCATTCACAGAGGCCCGGTAATGTGACTGGCAGATTAACAAAGGCTGAATCTGTCCACATTTAGACAGCAGTGCTGCCCATCAGGAATACAAGCAGGCACTTCACATTAGGGAGATATCAAATGACAAGAGCATTAGAAGATAAAGCTGCTTGAAGGGAACATTTAAAAACCTCACGGACACTCTCCTACGCGTGGGAAGCGACTTGGCAATCCATGAAAACAGCTTTCTAAGTATCATTCTATAGGACAGATTTCAAATTAAAGTGTTATGGTCACAAGCTCCAAGAGCTGGGGAAACAAAAGACATGTACGTACATACACACATCCCTACAAAATTGCCTTCGGTAGTCAAAAGACAGTAGTCTGCCCTCAGCTTTAAAGTAATGCAAGTATAGCAGCTTTTATCTTGATTCCACATTGATTTCCATGGTTATATTAATTCCATATATATCCCATTTAAAAGATAGCCATGTAAATAAAAAAAGCACTATTTTTCAATTTAAAAGAGTTCAAGTGCAACTTAACATGCCAGTAAGCCAAACTATCAAGTAGAAGAGAAATATATTTAATTCTGAAATATACAGTTCAGAGGGCAGATAAGGCTTTCTACATAATTTTCCTTTTTGATGAAGATCTAACAGTACAACTTTTAACACTTATTTAGTCACAGAAAGCTTAAGAGTCAGAAAATTGAGTTTATTTTCAGGGTAAGTCCATTCTACAACATCAGCAAGAGGACAGCTCATCTTAGATATTCAACAGGAATATTCATATTTGCTTGTATGTACAGTGTCAGAATTTTATTAGGTTTGAGAAAAGCAGTTTTATATTAAGTATGCTGGAGAGTTCTTATGATGGACTTATACTAACCATTGCTCAAGAGACCAAATCTAATACATAGTTATAGCAGCCAGTCACCCAATTTTAAGCTATAAGTAAATTTCAAATTGAGATTCTAACTTGCTTTGAAAAAAGTGCTTGACTTTGTATCAGATGTTTCCGGAGTATCCTACCATTTTTTATTATTGACTTTTTAATCATTTATTTCTGAAAATGTATAGTGGTCAACTGCAGGATTTCAATTAAGGGCCCACTCTCCTGCATACAAAACCAGACAGTATGTTCTGCAATGCTTCCACCTTAGCCAATAAATAACCTCTTTTTCCTGTGAGCTACCAAGATACTTCTCATTCAAAGAACCCCCCAACAAGAAAATAGCCAGTTCTCACCACTGATAAATATTAACATAAACCTAAACTGAGCACATAAAGACTTAAAATACTGAAACAAAGGAAATCGATATCAGAATCCAACATACAGAACAGTGATTAAAAAGCTCTGAAAGACATTCCATTCATCTGAGAAAACAAAGTTCATTTTAACCTAAGCATATCTGCTGCTTACTCTTACATTCTGCATCAGGGTTCAATCTCTCCAGGTTACCCTCTCTGTCCATAAAAACCACCTCTGACCTCAAATGAAAACCCTGTGTGTACATGCACAGACATATGCATAACTAAAAGCAAAATAGGTGGAATTCGCCCTATGGCCAACGCGATAACTGGAACTATAAAAGAAAAATCAGACCCTCAAAGCTATATCAATAATTAGCAAGACCGTATCTAGTTACAAAGGTTCTGGATTCCAGGAGTACCCAATCAATTCTCTGACCAAGGCTGAGACACCAGCTTTAGCACACTGAATGCATACTCCACGGAATGATAAACTACTTTTAAATTTTTCACATCTGGAACAAACAATTAAGGCTGATGCAGATATTTGTAGATACTTCAATCATTCTGTGAGAAGATCAGATAAACTGCCAGACAACTGAGAAGAAAAACAAGCTTTCCATGACATGAAAATCATTCCAATTACTAAATGCTATCTTCCAATAGAGGTGACCCACTTTTTAAATACATGGGTTTTTAAAAATAATTCTTTTGGGAAGAAGCTGAAGTTCAAGTGAGGTTGTGATGTAAAACAAACCAGGAGATGGCAAAGATCAGATTTTATTCCGCCCACCCGTGATTTGGTATCACTGGGAGGATACTCTACTTTTTGTAAAGCTGCTCTTTCAAATGCTGTTGCCCCTTCAGGATATTTCATTTACACTCTTACCCAATACAATTTTTTAAAAGATTATGCTTGCCTTTTCTCAATGCTTCTTCAAGTCAGTGCATTTCAAAATGCTTTTACATAGAAAGCCTGTGAACTCTCTGTGCTTTTTGCTAAAATTAATCAGTCGTAAGTGACATTTTGTGAGATGGACTTGACTCAAGAGGAGCCGAAGTTTTGGGTGCATGCCCAAGGCACAGCCCCTTGTTAGACACTGCTACTATCAGGTGACACTGTTAAGTGTACTAATTTCCAGTCTTTAAAAGGAAAATACAAAGTTTTAAGCATAACTAAGTCAATTACATCTTTTAACTCATGCTAATTGTTTACTGTATATTTTGAAGTGCCAGTTTGTGATTTTAGGAAAGCAGCCAAGAGAACACAGCACCCCGAGGCTAAGCATCTGCCTGCTGGAAAAGGGAGACAGATGCTGCATCAGCCAACTGAGCTGCCTCTTACACTACTGCAGAGCCGTCCCAAGATCTTACAGGTTACCTATGAGAGGAAATAGCCTTTCTAACTTCTGATGAACCAGCCCTAAAGAGGAAGGGAAAAGTTCTTGTTCTCTAAGCAATAAATGCAGTCTTCCATCCCTCAAACAGAGGCAAAGGCTTAACATTCAGTGCAGCTTAAACTCACTTGGTGACACTGCTACAGGCGCAAACAGTCAGGAAATGTGATGTGAAATACCTCCTGTGTGCTTGTTTCCATTGTTTCTGGGGAAGAGTTACCCAAAAAGCTGTCAGGACTGATGATCCAGAATACAAATCAGGTCAGCCACTCAGGCCACCTATTTCAGCCAACGCTGTATTTGTTTCAAGTCTAGCAGTGTTAATCTGACTAGTCATTGCTCTAATGTATTGCAGCCAAGAGAAGTTACAGAATATTTTTTTACCGTTTTTTCTTTTTTATCACATTTTCTTCTTCTGAAATAAAACTACACATTTAAAAATAGGCATCTTACCACTCAAAAAAGCAGGATGCTCGTCTTCCACTGCTATTGCTAATAATTTTATGATCAAATATTTTAAGAAATTCTTAAGAGCTTAAAACTAGAGATGAGGGCACAGATATTTATATATCAAGCTTTATTTGGAACAGTATCTCCTATACAATCATAAGAAAAAATTCCACAGGGTTTTAAAAACAGTTGCAATATTAGCACTGAAAAGGCACTGGGAGGGAAGGGTGGATACGTGAAATGAGATTTTAGAACAGACTGAGAAGTAGCAAGACTTAAAGGACAGGGGCTGTGGATCATGACATGAATTACGCTATGGAAGGCAAGCCTTAGTAGTAAGTGTAGAAAGCGTATGGGAGTTAAGGGACAAGACACCAGAGGCAGAACAAAGAATATTCATAGCAGATTTCAAACAATGTGACTTCAATCTTGACGCTGATTTCGTATTTTGGAAATAAATCCAAAATCCCACTTCCATTTACTTTATTTTAAACCCGCACCACCCTGGGTGCACTAAAAAACCCCACCACCTCTAGAGCAACGGTCTAGAAAATTGAATTTGTTCCATACTGTGCTGAACGCTTCACCCCTTCACTAGCATAATAGTAAATTAATTATGAAGGGGAAGAAGAAAATGAATTTTGGGGGCATGGGATACACACAGACACAAAGCACCTTCTAAAGAAGGGGCGTGGAGGCCTGAGAACCTCCACAGAAAGAAATGGTATGCAGTGGACTGAAGGACTGATGAGAAGAACAAAATACTCAGCGGCAAAGGCTGCACTAAGAGCAGTCATCTTTGCTGAAGAAAACAGGACACAGAGGGCCTATGCAAGGGTCAGTAAAACCAATCCTGGAAACAGCTGAAGGTTATTTACAAACAGTACTTTTCATTTCATCATTTCAGAGCAGTGTTCAGGCCTTTATTTCTAGAATAGGACTGACCTTGATCTTAGGGTAACATGTCCACTTCTGAGAAGAGCTGCACTCTGGAAAGATACAAGCCCTTGGAGGTGCCACACATAGCACCTACAACTAATAGTTGTACCAGCCAAGATTTTCAACAGATTTCCTATTTTCAATATTTATACCTAATTAGAGAAAGACTTAGAGCTACAGGCAGCCATAGATCTAACCAGGGGCAGAGAAAAGACTACGTTCAGCTGCCATGCTTTCTGTCCAGCTTCTGTCGTAAAGTGAAATGTCAATGACGACCACCAAATGAGCAAGCAATCATCTTTAAAGGATTACAACAGAAAATGAATGGACTAATGCAGCTCTTACTGTTAAAAGTAAGGCCATCAATACTTGCCTGTTGCTAGGGTAGGGACTAAATGCATTTTGTACACAGCATTTGGAGAATCAAGTTTTACAGCATTTTGAACTCCATCTTTTTGGGTCCATGACTGTATAAAACAAGCCATGTTTTTCTGTTTGGGAGACAGAATCAACTATTATGAGTCAACCTAGAGAGAGAAGACAATGTCAGAAGGACAAAGGTCAAATAAGAAATGTGCCCCCCAAATGGAAATGTGGTTACGTTTTGAGAAAATACCAAGTCAGACAAGGACTCTTAGTATTAAAGATAAAGCACATCAACGTTAGTCCTCTCACCCTTCTCTGCTGTCTGAACAAAGTCTTTTAAACAATATGATCGTAGCCAATATATAGGGATCTTCCCCTGTTCTACTAAAATGTTGTCCAAAAGGCAGCATTAAGCAAGAAATGATTTAATGTTCAAGACAAGTTCAATAGCTGGGGGCAGGGAGGTCAGAAAATTTAAAGTGAGAGGAGATGCAACACCATAAGTTGCTCAGAAGTGGAAGAGCTCAGAATTTAAAATACGTGGAAAGAAGCTGGACCTTCTTCATACAGCCTTCACTGCTTTGCCCTCCCTGCTACCAGCTATTGCTTCACAAAAACCTAAATCCAGGCCAGACTCAAAAAATGTGCACGCTACTCCGTGCCTTGATGAGGAATACAACACCACTACCACAACAACTGCTGGATGGCACCCAAACTTAATAGAACCATCCACCTATTGTCTCAATCTCATCTTTAAATATACATAATCCCATCAATTAGGTTGGGCATATTCAAAAGAGACAAGCCACAACATCAAAACAAAAAGGTCTTCAAAGAACAAAATTTATCAATTATACTCAGCTACAAAAACTTAGGACATTCAAGCCCCCTGGTTTGACATTTCAGGAGCAGTTCACAGAAGTCTACTGCAATCTCTACATCACTGGCCTTCATGGTTAAAATGACTTGATGGATTTTACTGTGGTTATCTTCCAGGACAATGGGTAAAACATTTTCCTTCCCCAGCCCTAAACATGGTTTAATTCTTCATGCTTCCTATTCTGCCTATTTCCACTCCACCATTTCCTCTATCTTACATTTCTGATACACACATTATAGGCAATTTATGTATATCTCTGTTCAAGAAGCATTTGGACAGTGCTCTGAGATATATGGTTTCATTTTTAGGTTGCTCTGTGTGGTGTCAGGAGTTTGAATCAATGATACTTCTGAGTCACTCAACTCAAGGGGCGTCAAAAATTTATGTGGGAAGAATATACACATAATACTGTGTAGTATTAGCTTGAAGTTTGAACTCTTCCAAGACTATCTCATTATTATTGACAAATTCTTACAATTAATTTTTTTCTCATTTGGAATTATGTTCAGGATAGTTACAAAGTTAATAAATGAAATAACAGCCAGTGTTTCAAAAATGTCAAGTACTTCATCTTGCATAGAACCGACGCAGACTAACCATTTACAACATTTTCCTCATACTTTGTGTGAATTTGTTCTTGTACTTCTAGGCAGGGAAAAAAAAATAAAATCAATGAGTACCAACCACCCAGTAAACTTGAGAAATAAAACTATTTCTGTTTTCCCATTATTAGCATAGATGCATCTCTTTCAAAACACACTGGTGTCTGAGACCTCCTTTACTCTATGAACCACTACTATACCTATTATTTTAGAACACACCACCAGGCAGCAGGGTAGTGAAGATGATAGGGTATTAGCTGTCAAATTACAAAGAGTTTCCCATTATCCTAAAGTAACATAAAGGCACACACCCACTCACATTGCTGTCAGCGGATCTTTCCTTTGGCATTACCTACAGAATAAAGGATACTTGCTGTCACATGTTCTTAGGTTAGCTTGCACACAATCTAGGGTAAGATTGCTTTTAGCAACAGTCACGCTGTCTATGAACAAGCAGTCACTGATTTTTTTTTCCCCCTGAAGCAGTTACACAGTAATAATTACACAGTAAATCCATCCCACTCCAGGAAAGAGCAACAAGCCTAAACTGTCCCTTACAATGAGAAAATGTAACATCCGCTACAGTTCGCAAAATCATACTGCCGTGGAAGAAAAAAAATGCTAATTTGGAAATCAGTCAGTCAAAAAGTTCATTTAAATATGGGCTGAGGACAAATGTATGCCTGATGAATGTGACACATGTCAAATATATGCATAATAAAATTATGAAGTCAATCACGTGTCATTTCATTGGAAACTGCAGAACGAGTTTAATAAATACTATTTCCTCTGCGAAACAGGCTATCACATTTTATATAGAAGTTATTTTAAAATAATAGCAGAGCTAAAAAAATTCAAGCAGTCACTGAAGGTAGTGGCCTGTGTCCCCCCCCATTTAAGTCTGGTGGACATCACAAAACAGCCCTACCTGAAGCTGCGAGGTTATGAATACACCACAGCTCTGGTTCTCAGCTAAAAAAGGTAGGTTCAAAACATTACATTATACATGTCACACACGAATATTTCAAATTTATGTGAATAATAATGCCTGCCTAAAGCAGAAGCAGCAGCAGTTTCAGATGCTGTTTTCTTCATACAATCTTCCAAACCACAAACACATTTAGTGAAATCAACTAAAATTGAATTTAGAAAGCCTAGAAAACAGCATACTAACTTCATATGAAGTTATAAAAGCTTTTAGATCTGCTTGTTTTCACATAAATGAAACAGAAAAGTTGAAAAGGGTTGATTAAATAGAGCAGTCAAGTGCACAGAATAAACAAATGTGTTGGTTTTTGGTGTGGGTTTTTTTTGTTGAGTTTTGATTTATTTTTTTTTTTAATCACTGCTCCAGTACTACCTACTTTTGGAATTTATAGTCCTGTAAAAATTGTGTTGAAAGACCTTAGGGAACATGCAACTTCGACAGCAGTTGAGGGTCTGTGCTAGAAGACAGAATGCAAAGCTTCACCTGCACTAGGTTTCTTCTGCTGTCACATCTGAAACAGCCGAGTTGGCAACATTTTCTACAACACCCTAATACAGACTAACGAAAGAGCTAACAAAAAGGAGCTTCAGGTCTACCACAACCGTTCTGCCCATACTGCTAAACTGACCCCACCTTTCTAGAGGGTCAGCTAGAGTTTGTTATAATGAGCTAGAGTCTGTAATAAAGTTCCAATAACATGATTTCTCTATACTTGTACACCACTTTCCTCCCCCAACCCCACCAGACAACTGTATCTGTAAACCAAACAAGGAACCTAGGAAAATTCTGTAATTATATAAGTGCTACTGATAGATTAAACGCAAGCATAAAGAACAAGAATTACTCTTTCAAAAAGAATATAAAAGGAATTGAGAGATCTGTACACTAGATACAGACTTCAAAACACAGAATAATCAATAAATTGGAAACTATTAAGTCAGCATACAAAAAGAAAAAGAGGTATGAGATCATCTCCTGATTTTCAAATTCTTTGTACTTCTGAAGGAGTCAGATCACGAAAGAAAACCCTAGGCACTACATACCATACAAATAATACAAATCCATAACCCAGCAAACAAAACTAGAACTGAGACTTCAGCTGATTTCTGATGACAGGAAAAGAAAAAGGAGTAATCTCTGTTTGTGCAAATGATTCTTTTTTCAGGATACATCAAAGCTGACACATAGATCAGCTGAGAAGTGTTCGCTCTGCAGGAACTGCTGCTATCTGTCAGCCAGGCAACTAACAATGTTTTCTGTAACAAGAGATTAAGACCAACTCAAAGGAACCTTCCATAGAGACTACGGCAGATGTTTACTTTCTGTTTTAGCACTGTATCTGCCAAAAATAATTTGAGATTAATTGGTTCCAGTAGTTGCATACAAAAAAGTATATACTTAAATATCAACTCTGTTGCCTTAAAACACATGGGGGAAGTACATGGCACGAGCTGTCCATCAACCAACACCATACAACAGTCTCTTCAGGAGTCCTACAGAGACCTTTGAGTCTTCTACAAACACAGAGATCCACTTTCAAACTGCCAAAGGCAATTACAGTAATACAACTCAAAGCGTACTTTCACAAACCTAGAATCAACCTGCACTACAAAGAGATCTCTTTCAAGACTAAAGGATTTTTCTGGTTCCGCAAGTCCAGAAGATAGTCTTGTTACTGACCCCTTGAACTAGCAGTTTTGAGAACCAAGTGGCAAAGTCAAAGCTTGATGTCTTAAAATGTTCCTGGAAGTTCTATGTAGTTTAGAGGAAAGTGAACAATAATGTACAGTGCCATGGATGCTTTAATTTTGATTTCATGTAATTTTGACTTCAATGTAATCAATATCAGTCATTTTGCTCTAAAAACTTTGCCACTGCCAGTAGAGAGTTTTAGGTTACTTGCATTTGTAGCATGGGCCAAGTGTTTATACTATGAATCAGCCTTAAGGACTCTACAGCAGTACTGTAGCTTCAACAAGCCTTCAAAGAGGAAAAAGTACAGGGAAGTAACAGTCAAACTTATCTCTTACACAAGAGCATCAAAAACACACAGTGTCTTTTTCTGGGTCACTTTCTTACAGTGTAGTATAGACTTCTACACTACACTTTGACTTCTCAAAACCCATGAAAAGAAAACACTGGCAAGATTTCAAGAAGCAGTCTTCTTCCATCTTAAGGCTACAAAGTTTTTTCTACCCGCAGTTCATTATACACTTAATACAACTTTTTTCCTGTTAGGAAGAGAGAACGGGTTTGGGACAAGCTAAATCGGAAGCACAGAAAGACTTCAAACTCCAGAAGTGAATTTTTAATCAAGACAATTATTGTTACAATTAGCTCCTTAGTTGTAATGTTTGCTGCAAGAGCCTATCAGTCCATTCAGGGCAACCTGAACTGGCCTGACTGCACATTTATTTTCTTCCAACATCATGACCTTCACAATCAGGATAAATCCTCTCACACACATTACGAGCATTCATTCAGTGAAAAATTCGCATGTTAAGGCCATCTGAAGTACAAAACCAAACAGCACTGAATGTTTTCTTGAGCAGCCATTTGGTTATGCACAAGAGGGAACAACTCAGCCAAGACATCTGGCACAAACTACCATCATTACAATTTTTTTGCACAATTTCAAGAACTTTGGTCAGCACCTGCGTGTTGATGTGGAAGTCACTATGTGCTTCCAAGGGCCTACTCTCAAAGGAGAGCCAGTTTGGCAAGACTGAAGAACCAAAATATCGATCTGCTTTGGCACAAAATTAAGCGGGCACAGAATACTCCACCTTCCTTATAAAGCTCAATATTACAAGGCTAAACATCCAGATACACTTTTTCTAAAAATGGAAAGGGCCTATTTAAGACAATATTCCTCCCTCTGTTCATAAATGCAGTATGACAGTCAAGAGATATCACTCTACCATTTGTAGCTGGCTATTCCCTTTTCCTGTCCTGGCTTGGAGAAGCTGAAAGAATGAATTAAGTCATATTCACATCTGTCCCAATTCACCTACCTGATATAGGGATCCCTCCCAGACCTGTGCTGTGTTGTGGTGGGAGATTCAAGTCCAAGAAATTACTATTTGAGGTGGGATTTGCTGTGTGGTTCAAGTGCATGATGCTATTGCGGGGAAAGGCCATCCAAGGATAGCGAGCTGCTTGGCCTGGAAAACTGAAGGAGTTGTAAACTGCTCGATGCTGTTGAAACTGTGGGAACCTCTGTGGCATGACTGGAAAGGTGCTACTGAGAGAGTTGGCATTTGCGGGTGCAGCAGGATGCAGGAATCCAGAGCCTGGCCCTTTGGCAGTTGTAGTGTGTGGGGTAGGGTTCTGAAGAGATGTGGGCGAGAGGGAAGGCTGGTCTTGGACTGACAGTTCCTTCTCAATCAGGTCTGCTAAGGCTTTGCGGGTGATGTCAAAGGGGTCAAACCCTAAGTCGTCCTCTTGCTGTTTGGAGGAACCAAACCCAAAAGCCGCTTGCCAGTCTGTAGAGGAGGATACTGGTATAGTTTCTGTCAGAAAGAAGAGAAACAGGATTTAGAATGAGAATTAATATGTATTTATCCATATAAAAGTTTCAGCCTCAGCATATCAGAATCTATGCTGCCAGTTATCCTTCATACAATACTACCTTCATAAATTCCCCAAAGACACCTCGTTCATCAGCTTCGAATGCCATTTTCAGATCAAACTGTCATAGATTTCTACTTATGGTGAAGCGGTAGAACTAGCAAATAGTATTTTTACTGCAGAATTGCTCTGTTCCTGAACTACAGAAAAGCCTTATCAAATAAGTACTTCCAGTAATAGCACCAGGTAGAAAGAGACCAATAAACACTTGCTTAGAACATTCCTTACACTCATTACTTGATGGAAGTGTGACCAAGCAGTTTAAATAAGGTTGATATTCAGTTCCGTATTTTGCTTTCAGTATTAATGCTATGCTTCAGCTCTGCTGTACAAGAAAGGTAGGAAGGAGATGTTGCCTCTCAAAGGGGGAACCTCTGAGCAGTGGTTAAGCAAAACAAAACCCCCCCACTGTCTACCATTACCAATAAAAACAAGCCAAATTCTTGAGCAGACACCTTGATAAAAGAAAAGGAAATAAGGAACTGCATTACAAGATACTGTTAAATATTTCAAGGCAGCATTGCAAAAAAAGGGTTACCCGAATTCCCCTGCATTTTCAATTGCTACATTTCATTATTCTGTTTCTTATTCAGGTTCAGTGAGTGTTGGGTCTAGTTTCACAGTATTTTTCCTCAAAACTGTGGTTAACACAAGCTGATGAGTTATCACTCACAACATTAACTCCCTCTGCTGGTAGGAAGCTTGGTCCGCTGCTTTAAGTAGTTAAACTCAGTATCTTCTCAGAAAAGAAATCTACACTTCTATTTTCACTCAAATCACGATAACAGATAAAAAGAACTGAGACAGACAAAATATTGTCCTTTATATTCTTATTTAAATAGCAATCATGCATTTTATATTATGAAATAAACAAGATCTCTACCACCTGGAAACTGTGTCTCAATGCTACTTAATCCTCACAAAATTGATGCATATAGTACCTTCGCCGCAGGTCATTTCCTTGGTAATATTATGAAAAGGATTATGACATCCAGAAGTCAGATAACCATCAAAAGACAACTAACCACTAAGGAAACAACTGTGTCCTAAAGTATCATTTACAGTCTATTTATTACTGATATTGTTTCATTTCATTTTCTAACAGCTCCCTCAGATTTACAATTTGTGAGCTCTTAAATACTGTTAACTGTTCCCAAGACTACATACATACACCTAGACCAACATTTCATTCCAATGAAGTGGTATTTCATAGGGAAATACCTGGAGAATAGAGGTATCTTTCTGTTCATGCAATTAACCATATTTTCACCTTTTCTGAATGCATATAATCTCACTTCAGAAAGAAAAGGATTAGGCACCTTCAGATAACTACACAGGATACTAAACAGAATTCTGAATTCCACTGCACAGCTTCTGCTATTAGAATTATAGATTCTAACAGATTATTTCACCAACATATTGACACCATTTATTTCCCCCACTCTCACTAAAAACCTGCAACATTAAATATTAAGTATACATGTCACATCATATTATTTAGAGAGCTACAGGGCTAATAACTGATACTGCACTCTGATAATTTAGCCATGCAGATGGAAAACTCTAAAGTTTCTTTTAGAAGAAACCCTTACATCAATGCCATTTATTCGAGTGACAAATTTTAATCACTTGTAAAGGGGAAAAACCAGTATGGAGCAAATCCTAGAGTTTTTGGTTCTACAGAGTTCTAGGCATCGTTGCAAAAGGAAGCAGCACCCAGCCATACAAATTGTGTACATACCTGATGTGAAGAGGCTCTGTGGTTCTGGTGCTGTGGGCCAGTCATTTGAAGTCTGTGGAGAGCTGGGGAACGGAGGAAGCCCACTAGGGATGGGGTTAGGGTGCCGGAAGTTGTCAGAGAAGAGCGACTGTGATTCTGTTACAGCCCCTTCAAAAGGGGACCGTGCACTGTGATTAGATGAACTGATGGGTATGACTGGATTGGGTTTTGTTAAACCAGGTGGTGGTGAAGGTGTGTCACTGTTTGTTATCTAAAGGCAAGCGAGGAAGAGAAACAATTAGGATGTCAGCATTTATACATAAAATATTCTTCACTAATACAGCTGAAAAGTTTTCTCAAAACTTTTGGCTGCAATTAGGTTAGTTAATATGTAGCTCAGTACAAGGCCAAATGTAAAAATCAACTCATCAGTAGCATTTTTTAGTTTTGTTTCAAATTGTTATACACTCTGTAAAGTAGTTGCTTCTCCAACAAGAAATTGCACCAAGCCCTAAAAATCAATTCTTACTTTCACAGCATTTATCTTTAACGTCTTACCTGCTGGGAGCTGTCACCATTTCCTATACTGAGGGAATCTGAAGGTTTGTCGATAGGGCTGCAAAAGTGGGAGGGGAAAGAGACAATAAGACCATCAAGTATTTAACATGAAAATCAACATTTGCTTTCATAGTGGTAGAAAAGCTTTGAAATAAAGACAAAGTGAAATGAACTAGGAGGAATTAAGACGGGAAAAAAGTCCTCTTATTTATGAGAGTGGGTTTGTTTTGGTTTTTTTTTCTTTTTAAATCATAAGCATTCCGATTATTTGCTATATACTGTAATACTTCTTCCCACCACTCTCCATTCTGCTTGTTCACTGCCCTGTTAAGGAACAAAAGGGAAGTTTTAAACATGTTCATAGTAACTCTACGCCATGCAAACAATCAGGACTCTTGTACTATGGCAGTACTCTGTAATAGCCAGTGCCATCTATGCTACTACTGGCGCGAAACTTGGGAACAGATTTGTTTTCCAAATGCTTAAGTTGTCAGTTCCCATACAAGTCCTAAATAAAAGAGATAAAAGATTAAATTAACTATTTAGTCCTGGTGGCAAGTTAAGCTTCCCACCAGCCTTACAAGCTTTAACTAGCAGAAGTTAGTTACAAGGCAAGAAAGCTGAGGTTTGAGATGACAGAAGGGGAAAAGCACAGGAAAAGATACAGTCTAAAAACCTGCCAACAAAGAAAGAATACAAGATAAGATACAGCAGAAAACCACTTCAGAAAGCTATTTGCTGGGAATTAACATGACTCAGCTGAAATGGCACATCTCGGGATTCAAGAATCTGACAGACATCTGTGAGTTGCCTTAATTACGCTAAATACCACACTAACGGAACAGTATTAGTTCAAGTTCAGATTAAAATATCTGCTTTACAACTTTAAGATACTTCCATTTTAATCTACCCATAAGAGAAGATGCACGAGCAACAAGCTGCACAGCCCAAAACACCAGTCCTACAAACAAGGACCACAAGTAAGAACATGACATTCAGTTCCATCAAGAGGCCAGAATGTGATAAAAGTCAAGTTATAGGCATGATGTGTTAGTACAAGACAAATATGTAATTTTAACTGGGTGCAGACTTCAGATTCTGGTTAAACCTTGTTTTCAAACACCTCTGGCTGCTATGAAGCTTAAATACTGCATAGAGCTACATATCAGAGCCAAAAATTCGTAAGATTGCTTCCCCATGTTTGTTTCTCCCCATCCCAGAATAACTAGAGTTGAAAGAAACTGTAAGAGTAATCCATCAATGAAAACAATTCTTGTGCAAAGAATACTGAAATTGGTATCTCAAAAAGATAACTGAAGTATTTATGACTATAAAAGAAAAAAAATCAGAGGAATATACTTGCAAACAAGCATTACTCTAGTGAAGCTTTATAAATACTTTCTACTCAGAAGTCGAACAGCATGAATAAAGTTCTTCCATTTATGTGAAACAAACTGCCTCGAGTTAGTAATTTCTGAAGACCTATAGCATAGAAATTTGCTGTAGACTACTACACAATCATTCTGATTGTAGAGCTAATACTCCAGGCAAATTCTTCTCCCAAAGCTTCTGACAAAAAGTCCCAATGCCGCAGTTTAAAAAGTTGTGTGCAAGACAACTTTTAATGACAATTTAAGTGCTGAAAACTTACTATACTTGAACCTACATAAGGAGACTTTAATTGTAGGACAGGCTTCCAGTCTTCAGGAATGAAGAAAATTCATTATCTATTTGCTACAATATTTTTATCTACACTTAGTATGTTCTTTTCAGAAGAGGTAAGAAGGCAGTTGCATATCACTATTGAGATGCAACCACAGAATCTCTGATGACACCTCAATGAGACTGCTATTAAGCCTGACAAGAAGGTACCACTTTCAAAAGCACTATGTTAAACCATCGTTTCAATATTGGTTTAAAATTAAGATCAGCTACTCAATCGGCAACACCACCTCATGAAATACTGGGTTTACCTTGTTATTTTCCCATTCAACCTCTGAATGAGTCCAGCTGATATCACCTAAGGAGGTCCATAAAAAACGAAACCAGCATGACTACAGACCATCATTGGAACTGCAAGAGATGCTTATGATGGAAAACGACACCAGTTCTATTCAAGGAGGGCACCAAAAGAGGAGAAAATGTTGGTTAGCAATGAGAAAGTTATTGTAAGCAGATGAATTACTTCCTCCACACCAAGCCTCAGTTGAATCGGCTGCCCTGCTGTTCCAGTCACCAAATGATAATCAGGGAACCCTTACCTCTGTGGTACACACCACTGCGAAGAGATGACAGATATTCAGCCCTAACATTTAGCTTCCTTCTGCTGAAGCTTTTCCAAGTGGCTAGCCTCCTGATGCATAGCAACTAGCATGGTAACTTTTGTGGAAGCTTCTGTATAGAAAGGAAGCGCTCAGCTCTGGCTGGGACCATGCAGCCACGTAAGCTGTTGATCCCCTGGTTATCCAGTTTCCCTCAGCCCTTACCTGTACCATCACTTACTAACTCCACATTAGGTTCTCCTGCACAATCTGCCAATCGGTCTTTTTGGCATGGGCTTGGCTGATTGAGCCCAGCTTTTTGTGACCTGATCAGGATTTGAATCCAGCTCTCCAACCAGAGAGAGAAACTGGAGAATCATTCCCTCCACACCAATCAGTGAGAGAGAAAGCAAGCTATCTGAAGTATAAAAGGCAGCACAATTACCCGAAATCTGAGTCTGCACCATCTGGAGTCATGTGTTCTGGGTCTGTGCCATTTTCTAATATAGGAGGCGTTTTCCTGTGTTCCATTGTTAAACCGTTGGCTGATTTACTTGAACTCTGTAATGATGGCCAGGCATCTTTGTTATTACTGTTGGGTCTGGAAAAAAGCAAAAAAAAAAAAAAAAAAAAAAAAAAAAAAAGAAGAGTTCAAGTTATGAAGAAAGTGTTTTTAAAAATTGTAAACACTGGGGAAATGAATCCTTGTGCCAGAAAATCCATAAGAATAGATTTATCTGGATATTATTTGCCAGGCTTTAAATTGTGATGACTTAAAAAAAAGAATTAGTTGGGCAGGGAAGGGAGCGAGAAAACTGGGAGAATTTTTTTTCTTCACTGAATAGGTAGCTGCTCAGCCAATGCTAAAGTCCAAACTTGTCCATTTGAGGGACAGGAAAAAAAAACACTATAAAAAAATCAAAACACCAACAGCTTTGAGTATCCAGACCTGCACATAACTCATTTAGAATGATTTGCTTTATCCCGTAAGTATCTAAGTTCTGTAAATCATGAACTAAATAACTTTTTTTTAAAACACATGTTTTGTATTCCAGGCCCTATCCAGCCTGGTCCCAACACATGAAATTTGTGTTTTATACACCTACATAAGAGTCCACAGCTTTACTAACAGACCATGAGATCAGTCAGACCACCACACTGTTCATTCAAGCTACCACTCTCTTCATTTCTAGTTTAAAGACGTAATTATTTCCCTTTTACAAAGTAACATTAAATTTAATTTCAGAATGCACATTAGAGGTGAAAGAAGTTCAGGAGAGAACTCAAAGCCCAAGTTCTTGTATAAAATGCAATCATTTTCAGCAAACTGAAGCCAGTTGGAACATCATCTATAACTGAAAGCATTCAAATAGTGTCATCTGGTAAGCCCACAATCTTCTATAAGATTTGCCTTAGTGTTCTCCATTTTTTTATAGTAACTTCAGCTTTTTGTTTGCTTCAATTAGGAAGCTGTTCTTAGTATCCAAGTGCTGTGTTCACAAGAAACAAGCTTTCAAAAAAATTTTAAATATGTATGTTCCTCCCCATGCTTCTCTTCATGAATATGTTATTACATGGTCAAACATTTACTGTATATCTCTAGGTCAATTTAATAAGCTCACAGTCAGAATCTGGAAAGTCCTATAGCTGCTTATGGCAACACAAATGTCTCCTATTCAGATAAAATTGGTATTACCACCTACTCTCAAATCTCAGTTTTATAAGATTTGCTATTCTACCTCAATCTTTTCTCATATACCTACACGATATGTACACAGATGAGACCCTTGACCTGATTTACAGGTCTCATCTTTGCTTTGCACACATTCGAAATAAGTTGGAGAGCTAGCTGATCATGCACATGCATCATCATTAGTGCAATGTCAGTCATTTAATACTCTCACCCTTACAAAGGTGAGCTGTAATAATTTTGGTTGTTTGGGGTTTTTTTGTGTTAAATTCAAAGCTGCATGCTTCTGAAGGGCTGCTCTCTAGAAGACCAGGAAGTGCTTAACAAGTGTTTCCACTTGTAGAATAAGAAAGTATTCATTTCTTTAGGAAAAAGGTCAGCAGGAAAGAAAAAAAAAATGAAAAAGTTTGGCTTGTTTTAAATGTGAAATATACCCCTAACTGTGTGCAGGAGATAGAATGCAGTCACCATGAATATTAAGTGACATACCAAGAGATAAGTACCCACATACACAAAGTGGCACCAGGGGATTTTAACATTTGCCTTCAGCAGCAAGGAAAAAAAGGGTCAGCGAGCAGGACCGTTCAAATTTGAACACAATGGTGAAAAAGTAGTTATGCACAGATTAAGAAACTGTTTTCTACTACTAGGTATTTAGTGTTCTCCATCTACTATTTAGAACTCCAATTCCAGAGTGGAACAGAAATCCCACACCCCAGAAACAAAAGAAAAATCATAAGATTGTCAGAGACTCTGACAAACTGCCAGAAATATTAATATCATATCAATGAATCAGACAAAAATGAGAACCCAATTGGGTAGGAAGCTGTGAAAGAGCACAACACATCCAGCAGCTCACACGCTACATTTTGTACTGATGAGACAAGACTTGAAGAAACATTTCAAAATTCCAGCTGCAAGAAATTTACTTTGCAACCCAAAAGGTGGTGCCTAGCCCTTAGTGAAGAACAGTCTGTGTTGTGATGATGCTGTTCAGCGGACAAGATAAATTAACTCTATACAACTTGTTGCCTTTAGCTTAACATGCCATTTTTTCCACACACGCCAAAATGTTAGTGCCACAGACTGGCCAAGCTCCAATCCATAATTGCTTTCTGAAGGCTTAAAAGTTTCCTGCAGTTTCTGGTAGAACATTCTTCCCTCACTGGTATCATGTTTTGCTGGGATCTAATTAGGTTTCAAATTAGGATTAGTTCAGACTTTGAACATAAAATAACCAATACCCAAATGCAGGAATTGGTATATTTGCTTTACTCAGTGCACTCTACCTTCCAAGTTAATAATGAACCAGTGCCCAAGAAATAAGAAGTGGCACAGTCCTGAAGAAGAGATCCAGCTGGAGGTCCCAACCACTTGCAGTCAAAGAGCACATGACATTTCCTCCAGAAGTTAAAGAAAATAATTCCAGTACACCAGCTGGGATACGAGTTCTCAGAATCATATTCTGCTCACTTAAGCTCACTTAAGTATTGGCAATACTTTAGATACAGTACCACTTTCTTTCTTAAACTGTTGTGCAGTCATGCAGCCAGTGGCAAAACATTGCCTGAAAAATTCAGGCAAATAGTGGATAAAGTGGCACATGACACAAACCCTGATTACAAGGCCAAGGTGCGTACGAAGCGCAATCCAACTTTTACATTCCACTCTGTCCACCTCACGAAAATCCTATCAAAAGGAGTGGAGGAAATTGGTTGTATTTTTTATCTTAAATACGACATTTAAGTGGATAATTCACATAAGGACTGATGACCTTAGGCCTTCATTTATCTTTGTATGACTATGTACTTACATAGAGAGAAATATTTTCATAACTTACTGAACAAACTACTTCAGAGTATTATTTTAGCAAGCAGTAATAAGTGATACCTGCAATTACAACATACTGAAATATGTATCATTTATGTTTACTAGATGAAAGCAAGAAATCTTTTATTCACATCTTGTGAATTCTTACTCACATAGAAGGAACTGATTTTACTTCCTATTTCCAAGGTCCTTACACCTAACGTAAGGACTGCACTATCAATCATGATGTAAAACACACAATTAAGAACACATATCAAGACTACAAGGTGTCTCAGTTGTGAGAGTACAGACTGCATTCATCATGACACCATACCAAGGAAGATGACACCTGGTCCTTAATAAATACAATGGGTTTATGTAAATATAAAATACAAGGTCTTCTTTCAGAATACCTTGTTCTGAACTAGTGATCCAAATGCATGCAGCAGGAAAACATTTCTTTGCTAAGTAAGACTCACTCACTTTATTCTAATACAAAGTGGTGCAAATGTCTGCACAGAGAAAACCAGTATCAGAGTTTATCATATAACAGCCACTAAAAAGAGCAGGCAGCTTAGGGGATGCAATAGGAATAACAAAGTTTTCTTTGTGAACAACCAGACAGAAAGCATAGCCAGGCATTCCAGCATCAGTACTTACGCATCATACCTCTGCAGTGCTGTCACTTTGTTCTTGTTCTTGTCAACTGTACCCGTAGATAATTGGAGAAAGTTGGGGTTTAATTTGTATAATTCTTGCAGTAGTTTCTGTTCATATTCCTGGTGTTTACCCGCCTAAGGAAAGAGAAACTCATAATGAAAGAATACTGGTTTAAAATATATATTTTTTTTTAAATAGATATTAAGAAATGTTTTTAATATATAAATGCATGTCCCAAAGCTTAGTAATTGAGTTTTAACAACTTAACAGGTCACTCCTGAAAAACTCAAAACAGTGTTTCTCAATCTCAGATATGATCTTAATAAATCTAAAGCTTGTCTAGAAATCACTTGGATGTATTTACCCACTTATAATTTTTTTTGAGACTTCTAAAGCAGAAAAATAGTTACAGCCTTATTAGAACTTGCTCTTCAGCTCCAATCAAGAGCTTCACAATATACTTTCTAAATCACAAACAGCTACATCTCCAAGGCAGTCTGCATTTGATATAACAACCATACTAAGCCTTTCAGAAGACAGGAAGGGCCAAAGAGAACCTCTTTTAAACCAAAGTTCCAAAATGGAAATAACATTGTATCAACTTAATAAAAACAAATAAGGCAGTCTCAGTGTTAGCTATCACATGACAAGAAGTATCATCTGAGTAATAACTGATAAATCCTTCTTTTTAATAACTGAAAAATCAGAATGTTCTTTTAACTAATTGAATTAACTGAGAGCCATTTCTCGCTTTCAGAAATTGAGGCGGCCCAATCCAACTCCAAAATATTTCATCTGGTGAGGGAGGGAAGAGTATTTTTCAGTCTAGCTCACCTGTAACATTCTGTGGCTAAATATTTAAAACAAAACCAGCAATGTACACCCCCCTAACATTTAAAGCGTCATCTGAAACAGATTAAAGATGAGCATTCACATCTTTTTGTAGGTTGTTATACCATTCCAACCTAAGAATTACTATTTGCAAGTTAAGTACTATAATGAGTTGAATCAAGATGCAAATTAGAACAGTGAATCTAAAGTTGTCAACAGCTTTTATCTAGAGTTTCCAGATACCAAGAGATGTCCTTTAGCAAAGGAAACATGCGCCAAGATTTACAGTGAGGCCTTCTGAATCTTAACTGTGGAAGACACATGCCGTTACCTATCAACATCTTCAGTATTGATTTAAAAGCTCTCACACTACTTGTACCTACAAATTAACATTTGTAATAAAACTGATGCACAGGCATCAGGTTTGTTTTGGTTTTTTTTTGTTGGTGTTTGTTTTTAAATTAAGCAGGAATATTTGAAAAAAATTCAAAAAACTGTACTGCTGAGAAGCTAAATTCCCTTATGTGCTCCTTTAGGCAGGCAACTGCATATCCCATCTGAATACTCGAAGCCAGTCAAACACTATAAATAGCTCAATTTTTTTGCTACTTAATTCTCCAGTTCTCCATTACAGTTTGATTCTGAATATGTCTTTCTCTATGTAGTCAACCTGCAGAACTCTCAAAAAAGGACATAGAAACATCTGGTGTATGCATCATCTCACCCAGCTTTGTCAGTGTCTACACCCAAACCACTACTTACAATAGAAAAAAGCGTGGTTCTAGAGTGTGGTTCACCTGAACACAAACTTTGAGATAAATTGCACCCTGGAAATGCTTCTTTCGCCATCCGCCATGAATAGAATATAAGCAACTAGCTCAGACACACAGATCTGCACTGCAAACATTACGCAGCTGAGTAAGAAGAAATCTCCCTGGATATCTCATCCTGCTTAAGACTTCAGTGGCAAAAGACTGAACGTCATGGCCAGGAACATCAGGCCAGTCCTAAGCTCACTTACCTCTCACAAACATAAGAAACAAACAATATTAAAATCCTATAGAGAAGCTTGTGGTAATCATGCTTCATTTATAACAAGCAATCCAGAGGCCAAACTTAGCACCTCCAACCTACCTTACCTAAATTCCCAACTTTACTTTCAGAGACTTCCTGAAGTTCTACCAGTTCTTTTCGTTTTGTCACAATGTTTAGCTCTATTAACGATTATTGAACCCAGAATGTAAGTTCATCCACCGATTTTGATTTTATTTTAAATAGCGAATTCAAGTCTGTGACAACTAACATTCAACCTCAGAAAGTTGATGCACTGAAAGCACAATGAACTTTTCAATAGTTGTGTAATTTCTGATGATTTCCAAGAAAGCAGTAAGAAATCAAGAAGCGTTTAAGGAATGCAGCAAGGAACAGGAAAGGAAGTTTCATTTAAGTCACTAAAATCAAGTATAATCTACTCAAGACTTCTGAAGAAACTCTTACACGAAACTGAATTGTTGAACAAGGTTATGTAGCCTATGAATTTTAACTGACAGTTTAGCCAGGAGGCTAACAGATTGCCATTGCCTTCTACAAGAAGGACCATAGAAAAGATCCTGTAAACTACTACTGCTATGTTCAGCCTCCATCCCTCCTAAGATTATAAAGTGTACCTTAAAAAAAGTTCATAGATAAACACAATCTGCTAGGAATTAATCTGAACATCTGTAAAGGGGAATCCTACTTCACTAACACAATGGAATTTTATGATAGTTTCAATAAACATAAAAAGGATCCACAAAGCTTTCAAAAAAGCCTTGATAAGGTTTAATACCAGAAGTTATTTCACACAAACCACGTGAAGTTCAACAAGGCCAAGTGCAAGGTCCTGCATGTGGGTCAGCGCAATCCCAAGCACAACTACAGGCTGGGCAGAGAATGGACTGAGAGCAGCCCTGAGGAGAAGGACTTGGGCGTACTGGTTGATGAAAAGCTCAACATGAGCCAGCAGTGTACGCTTACAGCCCAGAAAGCCAACCGTGTCCTGGGCTGCATCAAAAACAACATGACCAGCAGGTCAAGGGAGGTGATTCTCCTCCTCTACTCCACTCCTGTGAGACCCCACCTGGAGTACTGCATCCAGCTCTGGGGTCCCCAGCACAAGGAAGACATGGAGCTGTTCAAGCAAGTCCAGAGGAGGGCCATGAAGATGATCAGACAGCAGAAGCACCTCTCCTATGAGGGCAGACTGGAAGAGTTGGAATTGCTCAGGCTGGAGAAGAGGACGCACTGGGGAGACCTATTTGCGGCCTTCCAGTACCTAAAGGGGTCCTAAAGGTTGTGGCAGCCACATCCCTGGAAGTGTTCAAGGCCAGGTTGGACGAGGCTTTGGGAAACCTGGTCTAGTAGAAGGTATCCCTGCCCATGGCAGGGGGTGTGGAACTAGGTGATCTTTGAGGTCCCTTTCAACCCAAACCATTCTGTGATTTTATGAGTTGAGTTATTTACAAAGCTGCCCCAGGACAGAGGAAAGGTTCTTGTGCGGATTGAAGCTGGTTCAAAGATAGAAAGGCAAAGGTGAGACTTACTGGTCACTCTTTTAGTGTGCAGAAAGAATCAATGAGGACTGATGACTGGCATCAGTTTTGTGTAGCGCCATCCGCATGTGTAAGAAAGAAGAGTACAGCAAGTTCTTCGCTGACAATACCATGCTCTTCAGGTAATGAACTGCCATGCTGATAATGAGGAACTCCAAACGAACCCAGAGAACTTGGCAAATAAGTTGACAAATAATGTTCACCAGAGACATGTCAGGTAACACACCAAGGGGAAAGTAGCCTAAACCACGCTAATACCCTACTAATCTGTGTTACAGCTCAGAGAAGAGATACTGAGGTTACTATCAATATATCTCTGAAATCATTAAGTTAGAATAGAATAGAATCATTAAGGTTGGAAGAGACCTCAAGGATCATCCAGTCCAACCGACCCCCCCCCCACCTATTACCCACTAAACCATGTCCTTCAGTACTGCGTCTAACCTTTCCTCAAATACCCAAGCTGATTACACACTGGCCATCAAACACACAAAGTGTGCTGGGCATCATTAGGAATGGCACTAAAAAAACCAAACTCCCCTCAAAAGACCCCACACACTACACGACACTCAAAATATTGAAGACAGCTACATTGCTTTGCTTCCCCCACATCATGAGTATCACGCATCCGACCTCTGCATCTCAAGGACACAGTTACAAGGTACAGAGAAGGGCCACAAATTATCACAGAAAGGGAGGAACTGTTTTACAAAGAAGTTTAAAAGCTCAGAAATTGCGTGCTTCGGAGAGAAGGCTGAGAGAGATAAGATCAAGTTTTACAGCATCAAAGGCAGTGGATAAGGTGAATAAGGGTTTTGCTTTCAGCAAGTACTACAATGCTAAGATTAGGGGACACTTGACAAAACTAACTGGAGTTTAACACAGGCAAAAGAAAGTACTTTACAAAACAGCTGGTGAACTTCTGGGGCTTGCTGCCACAGAAGACTATAGGGTTGACAGTATCAGCAGGTTCAAAATGGATTAAATAAATTCATGGCTGACAGCTGCATAAAAAGCTAAAAAGCCTAGACAGTAACATACCCTCAAACATACAATAGATCTAGGCAGTGGGAGAAATACAGGGAAATGAACAGGCAAGGTGGCCTGGTTTGCAAGTTCTCCTTGAATTTTACTTCCTATTGCCATTACCTGCAATAGAATATATACTACAGGGACTGTTTGTCTGAACCAGCAGGGTATTTTTTTAAGTTATTAAACTGTAGCTGGAATCCTCAGAAATAACTGCTAATTTTTGAAAAAAAAAAGTTTAATAGATATGGACATTCTTCCTTATTCTCTGGCTTACATCAGCCTAACACATGACATAACATCTACTTGTACATTCATGCTTACACAAGGGGTGGGGACCACTTGCTTCACGGACAGACCACATGCAAAAATTGCAGCATGGATGCAAAGCTGGCATACCTGAGACTGAGTTTAAAATCCTTACCATACCTCATGTAGAGGGACAGACTCAAATGACCTCAAAACGCATCACCTTTGAGAAAGTAAAAGCTATCCATTTATTTGCTTCCCTACCCTAGATAATAAGGATTTTGATGTCGAGAGTCAAAAAATCCCCACATCAGTATTTATGCTATATTATAGCTACCCTTAATGTTTTACTTCCAAATGGTTTCTATACCCTTCACAGGCTAAAAGGGATATCAGAATTCAGATAGCATGGTCAAATCATAGTACAACAGTTAAGCCATAACTGGCCACACAGACAAAACCTACAGGAAAACCCAGATCTCCACTAACTTTTTTTCTGAGATTTAAAATAACATGTTACCTTGTACTCATATAATCAAAAGGCAAATAACTAACTCAAGGTCATTTGAATTCTTGGCTAAGAGTTTATGTCCATCTTTTTGATTAAGAAACACGCAGTGGACCTTTCAGCCTTTAAAAGCAGCACTCAATGAAAAATTTTAACTAACTGTTCACTTCTCATATTCAACTGGTTAATCAACTTTTGGATTTCAAAATTCACCTCTGCTGCAACACTGAGCAAAAAGCTACAATACACATATTAGACTAAATTATAAACAATAAAATACATATATGCCATGTTTCATGTGTTACCCATTTGTTACATTTACCTGCATTTCCTCTTTTGTGAAACTGGCTGCTTCATCTCCCAGCTCATGTAGATACATGCAGTCTGGTTTTGGACACTGCATATTTTTTAGAAAATAACTGCAATATTTTGTTGTACCTAATGATGCCTAAAAAAAAAAAAATACTACTTAAGTACTGGAGGTTAAGAATGTCTTTTACAATATAAGGAAAAAGCTGTATTTGCAAAAAAAAATTCCTTCCCACAATTTGGAGTTCCATCATAACGCATTTTTTGGTGCAGATAGACTAGTAAGTCCATTTGTAGGAAATCTATATACTTCAGGATTAGATATTTAGGATGTATTTCCATTTTCATCCAGTCTAAGCAAACACCAAAATAAGAGCCTCAGTAAATATTTGCGTTCATAATCATAAGAAGCCAAATAAGTAGTTATGAGTTTGTATAACATGAAACGGGTTAATGTTTTGTAGCAGGGTCAGGAAATGAATATTAACTAGATGATTTCCTATAGCCACCTATTCGGTCAAGTCAGCCTGAATACATGTTTACACGGATACCAAAAGGGAAAAACTGGCACTTCCCAAGGAGCTTTTGAGAGGTGGCGTGTTTGGACCACAGAAATGCTCTGTAAAAGCAAATAATCACTTTTTCACACCTATTAAGGTATACACCAAAAAAGCCACCTTGGGAAGGGGGAGGTGGTGCATCTCTTTTTTCGTCTCAAACTTTTGTTTTAAGTAGTTACCTGCTAACTCCCTAAAACATTGCCTGCTGGAAGCTCCCTAACTTCCATGTTGTGACCTAGGAAAACAGGTCAAAATCCAACACCCAATAAACTGGAAGTTTTTGTTCAACATCACAGGCATTCATACAAGTAACATTTTATACTATGCACTGGTATTAGTGTCCCAGCACACATACGTAAGAATGTGAAAATATTACCACCTTAAGTGTTCTGCCGTCTACCACCACATTATTAACGCACTGTATGGCTCTGAGAGCGTCTTCTGACCGGATGTAGGTTACATATGCACTGGCACTGGGACCCTAGAAAGAAGACATACCGTATTTTATTCATTTATTTTCTCCCCGCAGACAGATCAGAACATTAAGTTGCCTTTTTAGCAGCTCTCTTCATAAACTAGTATACTCATGGCTAGATATTTTTAACAGGAAAACTGACAAAAATGGTAGGATACATAAAAATTTAGATGTGATGCATAAAGAACAGGGAAGAAGAAATGCATCAAAATGTTGCTTGAAAGTTATAAAAATACTTAAAGATATTTTATCCCCAAAAATGCAGATTAGTAAATAAATGCCACAATGTTGCTTCTTAGAGAGTTTTCATCTTGTCTCCCAGTTTTTAATCTTTCTACATTGCATCGAGACTCTTGCTGTACAATGCCTCAGTAACTTGACAGTAATTTCATTTTTGCAATGCTGTACTTTTTTCTTTTGACTTCTTTAACCTACTGCTTAATCAGAAATAGGGAGCCCCAGACCCACTCTACACACATGTATTTTCTCTAAAGGAATTAAAAGTTACAAGGGCCTCTGACTTACCTGTGAGCCTGCATATGATGTGCTATTATTAATGACAACTTTATGTATTTTACCAAACTTCCCAAAATATTCTGGTCGTTTCAAAACCTACAAGAAAAGAAAGTTAAAGTGGTATACTGGAAAGTTAATTCATACAGGGCTGTACTTATTCTTCTGCATTACTGTGCAACTAAAGTCTTTAGCTAATAAAAACTAGGTCTCTTGTAGAAAGAGGAGCAGAGCATGTAGATGTCAATTTGTTTTCCAATATAAAACATGATTATGTGCAATACAGAGTACAGTAAAGGACTTAGATTAGGGACATTTCATATTTTATGTTGTATTTTTTAAATGTATTTTCTCAGGTTACCTAAATCCTACCCTGGCAAGATACATCCCATTCAGCATCAAATATTCCTGTGTCTATCTATTTTATAATTTGAGGAAAAAATAAAAATCCCATTCATTCCACTTTTAAAATAAATAATCACCTTAAACTTTCATTCAGATATATTAACTGCTAAGAAGAAAATGCTGAATCCTGACTCACTTGACCCACTCCGAAGAGAAAGAAGAAACCAATTAGCTTGAGATAGCCTCAAGTTTTCAGAAGACCAGGCTAAGTACAGGAAGACAATACATGACACTTCCCAGAAGCAAGAAAAAAAAATTTCAGAATCAACATCATGCTGAAATGAATGAATATCACATCCCTGAAGAAAAAAATATCCTGTCTTGCCCTTCTCTGCATCACTTAGTAATCTAACACACCATTTAGGAATTCTGTGCAAAGCAGGAACATCTCTAGCATATTAAGCAACTCCATTTAATAACAGTTACCTGTGTGCCAATGGAATTGGCAATATATCTGACAAATTTGTTACCAGAAGCCTTTCTTTTCTATCCTCGTGACAGAAGGAGGTACAGAAGTACTGACTACTAAGACTGAAGCTAGATAAGCTAAGGGTATTTCTAGTTCAAGACAATAACCTCAGAGGTTATAAAGGAAGATTTGTCTCCCCAGCTTCCTCTTCATATTAACATTGGATAGTACAGTTAAACTGTACTGATCCAAGAACTTCTTCACTTAACCACCTTCTCTCCCTTCGCAAGGAAGCATCAATGTCTTCGAGATCTAACAGCACTAATCACATTTAGAACACATTGTAGAACTACAGGGCATGTTGTATAGACAGCCAGTCACTCACTAGTCTCTTCTGACTGCTCTTCACTTGATCTGCACTCTCTTGAAAGATCCCACACCCATCCTCAGGCATCACTCCAGAGGAGACTGACAATCCCGAGTAAAGCGGAATAGTTTCAAGTGTCTTGCAGATTATATGACACGATATAGCAGCATGGCCTTCACAATTTTCACAAGAGCATGTTGACAGAAATGGATCCACCTGTATTCTATCATGATCCACAGATCTATTTCCAGAAACAGCAAATAGCAGCCAATCTCCCCTTCCAAATCATCTACATTGGTGCAGGACGTTTTTGTCTGCTCGAGTGGAAAATGTAAACTGAATATATTGAATTTTTTTTTTCTTTTTTTAGCCCATCTCTCTTCCAGGCTAGGTTTCTCAGAAATCAAGTCATCTTAGTGCTATATGCAATATTCAATAAGTACACATTATCTACTGGTATGTCAGTGAGAACACTGCTACCACCAAACCCAGTACAACTCTACCCCTCCTCCCCTTACTACACCAAATAAATCCATTTCTAACTACTTCAAGTATTCAGTGTAGAATTATCTGAGGTTAAAAAATTAACTGTACATATTGCTTCCTTTACACACAAATCCTTTATCTGGTCAAAGAAACTGAATACATTTTTCAGTAATAAATAGCACCAAAACAGTATTGACAATTTCTTGCAAATACTTGTTGCTATATTCTTGTAGAAACTAAAGTGTTATATGCCAGATCAGTTTAACTTTGATTTTTCTTTCCTTCATATCCCACACTCCCCTGCCCACCACTAAAAGCAGCCTTTTACATTTGTTCTTTCCCAGTCTACCAAAATGCAGCCCATACTCAAAAACAGCCACTTCTATTTGAGATTTCTCCAGACAATTTAGTCCAATCAGGTGACTTTAACTTGGCACAGTAGTTTTGAAGTCATCTATCTTATCCTGTAGTACATTCCCTCTATATTCTAATTCAAGACACTTTTCCTCATTAGCACTAATTCCATCAACCACCTGCAGCTGACTGATGATGGAAATAAAGAAAACATTTTTTAAAACACAATCAGTTTTCTCAAATGAAAAGCTTCATTTTGATGATGCAGAGTAGCAAGCCAACTCTTTCCTGGGTCTTCCTCTTACCAATTTTTTTCCCCTCAACTGACATCATCCTTATGCCTCTTTCCTGGTTACACTTCAAGTGTTGGCTTTTTTCTTCTGTCTGCAGAGGTCTGCACTACACTTTATATTTGTTCTTTATAATTCAACCAAGCTCCTATTTTAGAATTGGTGGTGCATGACACAGCTGTAGAGTGCCAGCACATGCAGCCTAGGAAAATGAGCACCTAAAAAAATCCTTAAGCTTATTTTTAGCTTAACAACAAGCCATTTTTAAACAAATACAAAGAACAATTTCCTTAACAAAAAATTAGAGCATCCGTACTCCCAAAAGCAAAGACATAAACACTTATTGAGGCTATTTTGGAGAAGGAAGCTGAGCAGGGGGCCTCAGCAGCAGTGAACCTTTTCAATGCTGATTCATTTTGCACCCATCAGGGAGACAGACAAGGGTGGGCACAAGGGTATTCCAGTGGTTCCTTGACAGTAAATTAGGAGCCAGATCTGCAAGTGTGAACTCTCACCTCTGGATCTGCTAGGCGCTGAGATAGCCCTACGACGAAGACAAGGTTCTTCTGTACAACCCGTACACTGGCCAAATGTTTGCGATTCTCTGATATCTTCTGTTTCCTCTCGTTTTGTTTCTGTTTCTTTTCATTTTTTATCCTTTGCAGCTCTTCTTGGGAGAGTGGTTTGTACACTGCTGGATCTTCTGGATATGGCTAAATATAACAAATACCATTAAAAACAACCCATATAAGA
Organism: Psophia crepitans; assembly: GCA_013399095.1. Taxonomy (NCBI): domain Eukaryota; kingdom Metazoa; phylum Chordata; class Aves; order Gruiformes; family Psophiidae; genus Psophia; species Psophia crepitans. The sequence continues at coordinate 68,611 of VWZZ01006858.1, read as the reverse complement.
AACAACGCACTTGAAAATCATTAATCCTGATGTCTTAATGCACAAATTTCTTTCTTCTGTTAATACTGTTCTGATTGCTATGGCCAGTCATGTTATAGGAGTAGCATATTCAATCCTTTGGGAAAGGTCAACATCTTGCATATTTTCATGGAGTTCTCGCATAATACTGATTTGGGCAATAACCACGTTCTAACCCAGCTCCTTAGTCACTTAGGTAACACTGTGAGCAGCTACAACATGATAGTCAACACATCCTGTTAAGATTTCACTAACATAGTGCAGTAGGTAGGGTGAAAGCATGCCCTGCATATTCACTTCATATTTAGTTGTCTGACACAGATTAAAATACTCAGGTGCACTAACAAAGGAAGGACAACAGATAAGAAATCAAAACACAAATATAATTTCAGTGGCCCACCAAGTTCTAGACAGTAACACCATTACATGGCTCAATCTTTACATGGTTAACAGATTTCAATACAGTTACTCCATACTGATTTAATAGTATTCCTGCCATGCCTGTGTACCAGTTCGAAATGCGGGCTTTTTCTTCCCTGGACAAAGGCGCATTTTAACCTCAAGATTACCATTTACAGATAACGACTCAAACACTGGCATAACACAGTCGATTTTAATCTCAAGTATCTAGCAGAAGTACAGGTGTCCCCAGAGCTACCTAGAAAGATTACTCTATCCATGCAGACTGTTGCTATAAAGGCACTATTTTCAGCCTGATCTCGTAGACTGCTGTGCACTGTCCTCTGCTTCAGATTACTCCTTAAAACAGTCCCATATTCCTTACCTGTCCCAAACTTCTCAGACTGAAGACATTTCACACTTTATATACAAAGCAATGCTAAGCAAAAAAGCAAATATATAAAAAATCTCAAACAAAAGAAAGCGTTTCTAAATACTGAGATAAAGTAAAAAATGAGAAGAGTACAGGAGATGTACATTGAGGTGAAGACTTAAGATAAAGAAAGCTAAGCTCGTAAATATATTGAACCAAGTTCTTTCTTTGTACGACCAAAGGTTTTTGTGTGCAAGTCCAACAAAAATGAATGTAACTTTTTCCTGATAGTCCTCTGTTACTAGTAGAATACAAAACTAGCTGGCATACTAAATGACCTCAGAAAAATCTACAGCAGCGGATGGAAATAAGGTTTAGGTTAAAAGCATGTATTTCTCATACTTGCATGAAGCTACTGAAAGAGCCAAGTGCTCAGACATGACAGTCTTCTGAGTATAATCCCAAACAAAACAAGATTCATTCTACAGTTTAAAGAGTTTAAAATTCAGCATCATTATGCTATACTTGGCTGTAGCATATTTTCAGACGTCTCAGCTTCAGCAGATGGCATCTCATGGTCAAACATCAAGTCCTCTGGAATATGTTTTTAGTATCACAAAGGAATTTAAACTTGTAAGATACAATAGCTGTAGCCAAAGGTATACAAATTAAGTCCTTAACACAGAAACACATTAAGGACTCATGTTAACCTTGAACAGTTAAGACAGTATCATTTCTTAAAAACTTACGTGACTCACAAGTAACACTGAATGCCTTGTACAGATTTCACAATGTACTTGATGAACAGCAATGACCTGTTCATGAGGTCATTTGAGATTAGCTATTGCCAATGCATATTAGGACTTCAGAGATGCAGAATAATTCTGCAAGACGTTTCACTTATTTAAAGAGCTTCTCCATTTCTGTGTTAGTCAATCACACTGTTTTGGTTTGAGGAAGAGAAATAGTGCTTGACAAGGACAGAGTTAGTTCAGTTATTACAGTCAAGCTGGGTGCAGGTAGGAACGGGAAGAAAACAAGCACACCAGTACAAGGTAGATATAGTTCCAAGAATAAAAAGGCTTGCCCTAAATCAAGTGAGGTGGTATCACACCCACAATCCATCCTTTCACAGATTAATTCCTTCTCCACATCACACACTACACAAGGCAAGGCTTGAAAGTGTGCTGTTGATACTGTGCAAGAAGTGAATTCAAGGTTTTCAGTACATTCAATAACGCTCCTTGAAGGTCCAAGAAAACTACAGCAAACAGTGCCAAAGTTCGTCAGCTTATTTCTTGCCAAGTATAGCCCCATTCAGAGCATATTCTCCAATGAGAAGCAAGACAATACGTTCCTTCTCTGTACAGCTATTTGCTACTGGAGGTCCCGAGCATTAGGCAGGAAACAACCCAGGTAGCTCAAGCATAACCCTGAGCAGAATGTTTATTTGTCCATAGTGAAAGTAGTAGTTTGTATTTATATAGGAGAGCACTAGAACTGCTAGAGGCACACAACTAAAACAGCAACTTCAGAGTCAGGGAAGAGAAATGTCTTCATCTAAGCTGAAGGCATGAGACTGCCTGAATAAAGATTTCAATCATTAAGAAGCAGCAGCAGTTGATTTGCCACTATAGATAACAGTACTTGTTTGAGCAACAGAATGATCAGAAGTTCTTGCTAGATACTCTAGAGCTGTATTATATATGAAATGTTTCATATGTATGTTTATCACTCTTATGACATGTTTAATGCTTCTATGGAATATGAGTTGTTTGATATCCTGACTTGCAGGGCTTGTAAGTGAATCTGCATGCACCTCTTGAATGCCAAGAATAAATCAGAAACCCAATCCTAAGAAGTGATAGATGATTTTCCTGTCTATATATAATGTGTGGCATGATGACGCATAAGAGATATTGGACATTTAAGGAGGGAGGAAGGCAAGTAAGCACAGCACCAACATTTCAGAAACCAATTCTAAATAGTATTAGAAATCCTGTTCCTTTCAAATACGGACATAAAATCAATCTACAGGACTGACTATCTACAATAGGACAATAAATTATTTAATCTTTCACAGTGATTGCTTCCCACAGTTTTGAAGTTCATGAACTCAGATGATAGTTCAACTACAGACAGAACACCTGCAGGGAAGGCTGGTGAAAGCTCTGAAAGCCACACAAGGTGGACTGATTGCTCACGTATCTCACAGCATCATTTCATCTATTGTTAACTCTGTCCAACCCTACGAAATAGGGGTAAGGGGAGTACCACAGGTATCAGAAGCTGTCAGGTCTTGTAACAGCTGAAGTAGCAATGCTATTGACATGGACACTCTCCGCCTTCTCAGGTAACACGGCTTCCCCCTTCCCTTCCTCTCCCCATTTTTGATTTTGGGGTTTTTCTTTTTGGGTTTTTTTTTTGTTTGGGGTTTGCTGTTGTGGAGTTGTTTTTGTTTGTCTGGTTTTTTTTTTAAAGAAGCGTAAGACTTGTTTAACCTACTATCACTGATTTCTTAGCTGGTGGAGGATTTGAGATCCAACCAAAGTAACCACATCAAGTGTTATTTATGTATTTTCAGATGCAAGACATCAAGAGATGTCAACATCATTGATTCACTAAGTTTTGCTGACACCCTCCACTTAAGTTATACAAATCCTCTTCAGCAAAAGCCATGGAAGCCACCTGAACAGGATGTGCCAACATTGAAAATGGCCAGATGTTGTTTACACTAACTGCAAGTTGCTGGTAGTCCTACAAGAACTCCATCAAAAGTTTGAGTGGCTCTTCCGTAGTCTCGTTTCTTTAGTCAGGGATGGCCCCTGATGACTTCTCAGTCTTCCTGACTAGAGTTTGTCTCATCATTTAAGTTTTGTTTTCTTTCAGACATTTTCCCCAACATTTTCCCAACTGTTGAAAGCTGAGCTGGGATTTATCAAGCACTTTGCGTTTGGCATTCCCAGATGGGTCACGTTCCTTTCACACAATGGATGTACCAACACTTCCCAGTTGTTGCCTTGCTACTGAATAGGTCCTGAAATAAGAAATACAGAGAAAGTTAGTAAGGTTTATGCATAGTACACGCCATACTACTTATATCAATAATAACAAAAACCCCCAGTTTCCTATATATTTCTAAATATCAGTTGTTGCACCAAACTACTCAGTTTTGGGATTAAAAGCACCAGGGGACAACTGACATTTGGAGATTGTGCATTAAAAACAAGTGTTCCTTTTACACAGAAGCAGGAGAAACATGGACAAAAACATGCTTAAAACAATTTCTTGACCATAAATGTAGCAGTTTACTATTTCTGACACTAGGTTCTAGGAGGAATAACGTTTGCTAAGTCAAGGAACTGGAGAACAACGTAAAGTCACACTACATGAACAGCTGTCTATCGAGTTACATTCTTTGTTGGAAGGGCAAAGCAATTTAGTGTGAAGAAGCTAGGCTTTTTTCTTGTTGGATTTAGAAATTGCAGCCACTGACACTAAGGTCAGAGTGCTATGCTCTATTAAAGCAACACAGACAACTGAAATGGTACTTATTCATATGACAAACAGTACCCAGGCCATTGAGTTTTAAAGAAAGAGAAAAGAAAAATCACTGAAAAGATAAAAATCACTGGCTTTAGAACAAGAACCAGCAAGTCTGGTGACATGTAAACCAGCTTTTGGCTACAATATTTTTGTTCTAATTTGCCTAGTTAGCGTCTATTTTGCTCACAGTTAAGAAATCAATTGACTGGTAAAAAACCAGGAAGGCTTGCTTAGCATCTTGCTATTGACTACACCTACAATTCTGAAGAGCATTAGGAACTCAAAGCAGGCCAGTTCTGTTTAAGGAAGTACTTCTTGTTGGTAATTAAACAGATACAACTTCCGAGTATTTCAAAAGATGCAGACAAATTTTAGAAAGCTTTTAATACGTTAAGACTAAAGTTCTAGCTTCCAACCAGCACTCAATACAAATTAACAGTAGCACCTTACTTTCACAAATCAAAACAAAGCATAATATTTGTCCACTACAGTTACAAAGGGAAGAAACTTAAGACACACTAAACAAAATCAGCTGCAACCACGTGAACATGTTCTGCACATGCAAACGTTAAGCTATGCAACAGTTAAGCATGTCGAACTATTTTCTCCTTGGTAGAAAAAAACCCCCAATCCCACAAGGTAACGTCTTTTCAGTTGGAAGTGCATTTATATATGCAATGCACGGTTAAGATCTATCAAACAAATGGCATAGCCAATGCACTACAGTGCATAGCCAAACTATTTTATCACAGACTTCCAAAATCTCCCCCAAACCGTTCAACCAAAATCCCTGGATAGGGAACTTACTGCTCCGTTCCACAGACTAGGGATCACACCAGTGGAGAACTCCCATGGCACAAACAGCAGTTCTCTATTATGTAATTGCACATCATACACTCAATCCTTGCTTTAATAAATGTTTATTCACAGTCCATTTTGCAATAAGTATCCTGCACTGGTATGCACATTATAAACATCAGCTGTTGAAGCTGTAGCACCTACTATAAACCTCGCTGCAGAAGTGTTGCTTTGCCTTTTTCTGCACTTTGGCATTTTAAATGGCCATAATCAATACACACCATAGCAGATGTGAATTAGAAAACTGCTTAGATCTTTTCCTCAGAAGTGTTACTACATATAGATAGGAACTACTTAGACACAGTGAACACAAAAACACATACCTGGTTCAGAAGGTAGAGCACACTTGAAAAGGTAGCTTCTTCACACTTATTTGATGCTGCCACCAACTGTGTAGCTTGAAGTTCTTTATTCCCAAGATCCTGATGGGGTCTCTGCACTACAATGTGTTTGTCTATGCCACAAAAGGAGCGTACTCCTCAGACTCTTCCACACAAGTCTCCTACAATCCGACAACATAGCTGCAACTCTACTCAAGAACATCCTGCAGTCCACGGGTGAAGAAAACATCAAGAACATAATCCTCGTCCATTGTGAAAGAAGAAATCTCCTTTCTCTCCTGGAACGGTCAGTGTGCTTCATTCTGATCGTAGCACTCATGCTAGCTTTTCTCCCAAAAGTGTTTTTCTGAGCAAACCATATCCAATTCAGCAAAATAGTTGCACGTCCACACGCCAGATTATTCCACATGAAAAAGTTTGGCTGTGGCAGTATCCGTATTTCAAAGAATTCAGATATCCAGAGGCAATGAACAACAAGCTGTTTCTGTGATTTTTTCAGATATATTCCACAAACTTCCAATAATGAACAGACAGAGATTAATCAAATAGTTGTTGGCAAAAATGTAGTATAATAAATCCAGGTAAATGAAGTGACTTCAACATACAAGGTAATTCCAGAAATCACATGTTGTACCCGAAGACAGAAACTTGCTTGTTCTATGAAAATTACCACACAGCATAGGTCATCTACAGCAGGTATCACTTGTGAAAACTGATTTGGCTGATGACAGGTGGATCTTCCTTGTAGGACACACAGCTCAAACATGGTAGCAAAATCGCAAAAATTTGTTAACAAACGTATGTTGCTGTGGGACAGCCTTCAGGCTTGCAGAGGTGTCCAAACGCTGGTTAGCAGTAATAGCTCTAGTGCACCCAAAGCCCAAAAGAACAGCAAGAAAATATGACTGAAGTGCTTACAGAAAGCTGTGGCAGTGAATAAAGATAGTGAGACCAAGTAAGATTACTTGGGGTCTGAAAAAGGAGCTGTAATATGAGATAGGAAACCAACAAAGGCATAAACTGAGGATAGGATCACAATTAAATAGCAGGAGGAAGAGGGGACGTAAGTAGCTGTGATTACAAAAAGAGGAAAGGCAGGCAAGAAAGTTACAATCAAGGGAAGTCATTAGAATTAAAGAGAAGATACTGAGAAAGAATTTTATTAAAACACTCAAGGAAATAATGAGGTTATGTAAAACACTAAAAGGAGGAAGAAAATAATTCAAAAGAAAAAGCAGGCAACTTAGTGAAGCTGAAAGTTTACAGCTATGGCCAAAGTAGCAGTCATACTGGGAGAAATTAAGTGTGACTCTCACAGTGCTACCTTTAAGCATCTGGCAAGAAGATCAGAATACTAGACAAGCAGACTTAGCCTAGATTGTTTAATGCTTTACAGTTTAACACCATTGGATGTCTTTTCCAAAGGTTTTACATGTTTAGTGTCCAGATAAATATGGATCAAAAGCTCCAGTGCCACAAACAAAACAAGCAGGTGCTTTATAAGCTTGCCTCAGACAGCTCTGCTAGTTTAGCTCAACCTTGGCCCTCAGCAACCCCCTGACACTGGAATCCTCACTGTCCTTCCTGAAAATACTCTGTCAATGCATGAGCACCCCAACTCAAAGGATATTTTTTTTTTTGGCAGTTCTCCCAGCAACAGCAAGCCTTGGTTCTGGATCCACAGCTTCCCCTATTAATCCAGTTCTGAATGTAACAAACCAAGACTAGCTGTTGCACAACCGCTTCGACACATATGCAGACAGAATGTGAAAGATCCAACACCTCACCCTTGAGCTAGGCCATGACTAGATGAACGTTTCCCCGAAGGAAAAGGATGTCTTTGGTACCAACACAATGCAAGAGTCTTGCGATATGTGCAAGACAAGCTGCTGGTCCAGGATATTTACCTTTCTGCAAGCAGGACAAAGTCCATTCTCATCAGTGCGGATACGATGCCAACAGAAACGACAGATTTGGTAGCCACAGGTGCAAGGGAAGAAGTTGATGTCATCAATTTCCAGAGGTTCCATGCAAAGGGGGCATTCCACAGGGTCTTCCTTAGCATCAGGGCTGCGAGACATTTTTATATGTTCGCAGAGCAGCAAAAGTTTATAATAACTTAATAGACCAAGAGGGTCAGCACTTGAAGGTCTGGCAAGAGAAAAAAAAAAAGGGGGGGTCGTTAGTACTTTTGACAACCTTTCTTCTGCACCTTTTAATATTTCAGTTCAACACTTTCTTTCTTCCCACACAAATTATCTACTGACACACATAACTCTCTAATAAACTGAAGAGTCTCTTCCTACTTATGAGTAACACAAGTAACATCAAAGATAGTACCAGTGATGTACCTCCCTACCCGGGTAGGCAAGTACTACTTTGGCATTTCACCAGCCTATCTGGGTTTCAAACTGTATAGTTGGAAAGAAATGCTTAACAGTATACACCATACATTGCTTCTATATCCTCCCAACTCCTTTAACTATTGCTTTCAGGAAATATCCTACAAATCCAAAGTCAAATCCTTGAATGAAGGACGTTCATCTCATTTTTTGGTCCAGAGATTGATCTCCAAGATCAGCCTCAGGACTATAGCATTACCCAAGATTTGTCAGGTACACGGGTTCCTACATGTGTCAAGCAACTTTCGTCAAGTTATTTATGCTTTTCATCAGTATCCAATTCACAACAAAGCCCAAATATATGCATGTGCTCAAAAACACCCTAAGTTTTAACTTAGAGCGCAGCCACAATAAAGTATTTCTGGATCAGAATTTAAGAGAACAAAAATTCAGGTCACCATTTTCTTAACTCATTTCTTCAACTCAGTCATTCGAGTATGCTTCTATTCTGTCAGTTTAAGAATGCAGCATAAGAAAGTTGCTTTCAGATTCAAAACAAGACACACACAGTCATCACTGAGATACTCAGTTTGAGGTTTTTCTTCTTTCTTTTTTCATTTAAGAACCACTCTGGTTATTGGAATTTGTATCTAATCTCAGCAAGCTGTCTTGGTCTGCTGCATGAGACATGCATGTAGATGGGACAGAAGTAAAGGGTAACAGCAGAATTTTTAGGTGGACCTTTTGGAGGAGGAAAAAAAAAAAGAGAAATTATAAACCCACTGAAAAGCACTGAAAAAGATGTGACCAGAACTGATAATTTGATGGTCATACTATCTGTAATGAAGTACGTCACTTTTTTTACAAATAAGTCAGCTCAAAAGTTTTTTTAAAAATCAAAAATTCTTTTTTACAATTATGCCTTTCACAAAGCATCAGTCATGCAATTATAATTTAACCACACACAAAATCTGGAGTCCCTTTTAACGGAGAGTTCTGTTTCATTTTGAACAAACTACTAGATCGTGTACTATCCAATCTTCCTCCAGAGTTTTAGGAGCAAGTCCAGAAACAAATTCTCACATCCACCTAGTTGAAGAGTGACATTTACTCCTGTCCTTGGAAATAACATGACTGAATGTTTTAGAGATCAAACCCTTGCTCACAGGTTTATGCATGTTGTAGTGTTAGCCTTCCGTATTTTTTATTTGATTCTTTAACAGCCACAATAGTCATCTTTATTATCTCCTACAATCCAAACCGTATTTCCTTGCATGAAGTCTATCTTGTAAAGCTCAACAGGTTCCAGCTCAAGTTGGGACCTCCCACCTTACAGCGTAGGATCCTTTTAGCATCAGTCCACAATACTTGTCCCTGTCCTTCACATGCCTTCAGGGACAGAAATTCCTCTGCAAGCAGCCTGGAGATAACCCTCAAGAGAAACAGCTTATACATACACAACCAAAGCACCATCCACATACACAGCAGAGAGTACGTAGTTTGTGCTGCAACAGTTGTGTTGCAGTTCGGTTAACCTGTGTTCACAGACTGGGACCAGAAGCCTAGACTAACGGCAATTTCAACTAGTTTGGTAGGGAGTACAGCCTCTAGGCAAAATGTGCAGTTCTGGTAAACACAGACCACTGTCCTAGAGAGAAAAAAGTTCCCCTGAACGCTCACATAAAAGCAAGGATGAAAAAATGGATTTTAGATTCGGTAAGCATAATTTCTTTATATGGCATGCACTAGCAACAACGTTGTCCTCTTTCTGACCTTCACAACAATTAAAATCAGAAAGTTAAACTCCTACAGCAGCTTTTACTTAGTTACCTATGCTTTCAATAGTGCTATATTTACAGTCATTTTAACAGGCTCAAAACCAGGTTCCGGGACTTTACCAGTGTTTTCTACAGAGAACACTGGCAAAATCCGACCTGAAGGTAGAAAAGGATTAGTTTGCTTGGGAGCTTTGTCTTGTTTTGAAGATTACATTCTCACTGGCTGAAGAGTGGGAGGGACTGCTAAAAGGTCACAGCACATTGTTTAATTGCTTATTACGCAGATAACACAAATTTCTACAGCAATCCTTACGTTTCTGTAACTTTTCACACTTGTATAGCAGCAAAACCATTACAATGTGAAAGTGACTTTAAATCAGAGCACAGGATAAACTGAACTGATTTTGTTCAGTTCAGTATTGGATTTGACTGTGTCACCGATCACCAAACAGGTCAGTAAGCAGACAGCATATTCCCTTCAACTGCGGACTCATTCCACTGCACGCTCAGCAGCTTTGAGCTTACTGAAACACATCTAAATAAAGCTATACTAGTACTAGTGAAGCTGTAGTTAAAAGTGCAGTTTTCAAGAAACTTCAGCCACCACAGTAAAACTACTAAATTATGAAGTTACTGTTTGGAATATCTGCTAAGAAACGTCATCAGTTCATACAAAAAAAATCTGTGACATATCAGCTATTGCCTCTAGGATATGCAGACAAGCTCTAACAAAACAGCAACATGATTAACATTTATGAGCTGTTTAACACTAAGACTTTAGCAGCTGCTCACAATAATGCCAATAGCTTGCTTCAGTCAGCAAATGGCCCATTATTTTACAACAAGAAGTAAAGAGCAGCTGTGTGCCATGTTTCTTGAAACTAAGTAAGAGGCAATATTTATTTACTTGGGAAAAGACCATTCAAGCATCTCATCTGGAGATTCTTCACTGAAGTGTCTCACCATTTCGGGAGTGTTTATATATCAGGGCCTGTATCTCAACTCTGCACCAGAACACCACTTGTTTTTTTCCAAAACCAGAATAACATGCACAGTAAGGCATCATTAATGTATTGTTTATGTAGCACTACCATAGAGTAATAGTCAGTTCTAAAGCTATTCCAAACAATTCAAGATTAACGTCACAGGAAAAGTAACACAGCAATGGCAAAAAACAAAAGGCAATATCACATGCTGTGTTTAATCCAGAGTATTTGGTCTTTGGGATCGAGTTCAAAGAGATTTAAATTAATAGCATCTCAGGAGAAGAAAAGGAGGAAGGTTGCGCACGTGTACACACGCAATACAACCAGCTAGAATTTGCCCATACACTTTCCAAAACACCAACAACTGGTGCTCTGACAGCTCCACATCCTGTTTACAGAAGACTCTGCCAAAACATTCATGCACCCAGGGATGGAGCAAAGGTGGACCATGTCCAGCAGCATCTTTTAGATTTAGTGAATTCGTAACAACCAAAATACAGAAATATACAGTTGTGTGTCATATTCCTTCCACTGTACCAACTAATAAGTGCCTTTATTTTCTAAACACATACTCAAAATGGAAAAAGAAATAATTTCTCATGAACTTATGAAAGTGCTTACTTAGTAGATTTGACAGCTGTGTCTAATCAGCTTCACTGTACAACTGCTTCGCTTGATGAAATCCTCCAAATTTTGCAGTCAGGAAAAAGGGATCCTATTTGAGGGTACTCACCTAAACACAGTTTTACTTCTAATACAGCGAGATATTTCAGTTCATTTAGCATGCAGATGTCACCTTTCCCTTTTTTCACTTGAGGTGAGCAAACTTAGCTTTCAGCAGTTTATCTTCCCTATTTAAAAGGGGTCATTAAAAAAAAAAAAGCAGGGGAAAAACAACTAGCTTGCTATCCGTTCTTCTTCCTCAAGTGCACTGACTTGAGACTTGACACACACTCACCCTCATCTCCCCACAGCAGCCACCAGAACATCTCCACTTGCTAGCAGCTCATTTTAATAAACATGTCCTTTACAGTTTAAGTCCTCCCTCAAGAGGGTAGCTAGCTCCAGGGGATACAGACACATTCTCCCCCTCATATGATGGGCTGAATCCAGCCTTGCTACTTGCTTAAGAGGCTAAGTCTCACAGCCAAAAATTATCAAAATCTAGTCATGAAAAACCTGACCCAGGGACTCACATCCCAGAAAATACTTGGAAACTTCGGCCCTCTTGAAGGAAAAAATCCAGACATCTTAGCTAATGTTTCACTCAAAGTTTAAACATACCTAACACTTCAAGTGAAACAGGTCGGAGTCTATGCACGGAACCTTCAGTAAGGACTCACTAAACTTACGCAAACAGAAACTCATACTTTTTTTGTGGCCTCGTGTCTTTTGAAACTCATCAGTCCTGAGAAGTCTCAAAAATGCACCATGTATGCTGTCTGCATAACACCACAGGGAAGGCAGCCCCGAGACCCCCATTCCCACCCTGCCAAAGGATCAGTTCCCTTTCACACTTCATCTCTGTGGTGATCTCACATACAAGCTGAAGGCAGAAAGGCAAGCAGACTACAAGCAGCAGCTATAACGGGTTAGCCCTTCCTTGAATCAGAGGAACAGGAGCAGTTTCTTCTTCCAGGCTGTCATGGGGGCACAGTGGCCCAAGGCCCATGCTTGGGCTACCTCCTTCAGCTAGTGATTCTGCTGAAAGGAAAGCAACCTTTTATCTCCTTCAGTCTCTGAATGTAAGAAAAGCTATCGCTTCATTGCACTGCAATGACCGCTGAAAGGTTGACATCAAAACATTTCGTAGGCAGGCTGCAAAGAAAAGCTCGTTTTTACTTTTTTAACCATGCAGAACTGAGGGAGATCCAGTGAGTTAGCCATTCAGCGCCCCATGGGAAAACCCATATAGGAGAACGTTCACATATGCATGTCCCAAATCATAGATGGGTGGTCTAGTCATTAAAACATAATTTTGTGTCTTAAGTCATCCACACACCCTAAGAACAAAACTGGGTAACCACCTTTTTAACGTGCTACTCTTTACTTGCCTGTCATTCTTCTGAGCACTACACGAGAAGAGTGATCCTTTTCTCCCACCAGCCCTTCACTCACACCAAAATATAGTGGTATTTTACAATCACCTAGGTAGCAACACGGATATAGGAGATGGTAGGAGTGCTGGAAAGGGGCTATGCTTTTCTAAGTTTTATGGCGCTGTTACTGAGTGAGAACAAAGACACCTCAGTGGCAAGGAGACAGGGTCTTGAATTCATCCAAGTTAACTTTCATTTGAGACAGAGGGAAAGTTCACCTCCTACTTCTTTTTCCTGACCATGCTGAACATTTAAAACAAACTGTACTACTAATTGCAAAATCATGCCCAGTAATGGCACAGTCCATTAGCTCTTATGCCTTCTCTCTGGAATAATGTTTATTATTCTGTCTGTGGTCTACAGCAACATTTTGATCACAGTACAAACATCACATAAGAAAAGTAAGAGGTAGACAAAGTCCCAAAAGTTTAGAAAGTATAACCAGGAACCAGGTAGCCACCTCAGTATTTCTGAAAACAGCATTACACTGACTAGGATTATCCCAAGCTATTTAGCTCCAAGAGATCAAAACTGAAGTCTCCAGAAACAACTCTGCTTTAAGTTTCGCTGCAGGTGCTTAGGGAACTCACTCATGGTTTCAATTCTGTCAGCATAAACCGTTGTCTGTCACTTGACCCAACAAGACAAAAACATAACTATTTTTTCTGGGTCATATTTTACCTAAATCCAACCTCCATCCAGTTCACCACAGGGCCATGCAGAAGCTCGCACCAGCACAGTGAAGACACAAAAACGAGCTCCTAGGGGTAGCAACTGCTCAAGCAGCATATTCAGCAACAGTGCAAAAATCGGCCGAAGAACTCACTAAATAAGTTTTGACCTAATGCCCTCAAGGCACCTAGTAACAAAAATAGAAAAGTCAGACACCACCTGCTAAATGAAAGGGGAACTAATCATTCTTTATAAACGCAATGTGAACACGAACTATTACGCAGAGAAAAAAAAAGTTATGTACCACAAAAAGATGCTTTTCTCTCATTTAAACTGATGGTCACTGTAGGCTTGTTGTTATAGGAATCGGAGCTTTTATGCAAAAAAAGTGTTACGTACTATCAGTGACACATGGATGCCAAGTGCAAGATTTTTCTCAAATAGATTACTTCCCTATACATCACGAGCAGAATAGAGGTGTTAAATTGTATTTGGAAAGGAAACAGGTCAAATAAGATTCTAACAGATTCATCCACAAGCACATAAAGCTTTGGACACAATTATCCAAGACAACAGCACTATCCCTAGCATCTAGGTCAACTCATTCAACAAGATTAAAAGCATAATACTGCTCTGTAATTGTCTAAATTAACTTCTCACATTCATTCGTGTTAGAACTTGAATACTAGTATTCCTTATTTTCTCTTTGTGTTCCCATTTCATTTTTGTACCTATAGCATCACTATGTATAGACATGATATGCCAAAAGCATTTGGATAAATAATTAGAAGTGGGTTATACAATTACTAGCTTAAATATTTTAAAAGCCTATGTCATAGTGACCATCTAATATTGGTATACATATTCCAGCATGATTATTTCCAACTCCTCAGGACACAATCAGGAGATGCTCAAGCAACAGGTGAAACAAAATAGATTTGTATACAGCAATTTATACACCACAAACTTATCAAAGAATATTGCAGAGGCCGTAACATATCATGCAAAAAATCTGTTAACAATAGATCCATCAGCTCCTGTTAAAGAGGAAGTATGTTTCATCTGAAGTATCCCGAATTCCCTAAATCTCTCATTTCTGGAAAAAAGAGGTGCTACTCCATTTCTTGTACTTTTTCTTCAGAGCATCTGCTACCAGTCACTGTCAGAAAGAGGATCTAGATAGAGCGGCTTGCCAATCATGCAGCAATCACAGGCAGCTGTTAAACAGGCTTTCTGGGGAATGGAGAGCCTTATTCTGGTCACACAGCACCCTAGCACAAAACACTCATTCTGCAGTCGGGGTACCTACACATCAGTGTACCACAGTTCAATTTTTTTTCCATAATGCTGTGTTCTATTTAGTCCTCGGTAAGGTGATACATACTCAAGCACACGCTTGTCCTCCTTGTAAATCTGTGAGGCAGTACTCGCACTGGAAAACTCCTATTCTTCCCACCTCCCGGTACAGCAGTTTTCTCTGTGTTTGAAGACTAGCACATTGATCTCATTGTAGAGGACTCACATTCTAGCACAGCAGCATTATCGGACAGCTGGAACAGCACTTCAGCAAACCAAAGTGTTTTGTAAAAGACAGGTGACAGAGATTAAAAGCTTTGTTACTGCATATACATGTAGTAATTTGATTGTGATACGACAGTATTTAACTGTAAACGTAGTCACTAATATAATAATGTGTATTCTGCACCAATGCAGGCTGAGTTTTTTAGTGATAATGTAACAGGCGAACCCTGCTCAGCTATTCCAGCTCCCTACAGCAAGGCACAGAGGCTGCATGAGTTATGGCAGTTCAACCTCACTGGCCTGCACTTCCATACGTATCACAGAAGTTTCCAACATCCAGTTTCTCCATCTACCATTTTTACCTCTGCAGATTACAAACACTAGACAGGTATGTTTCATTGGTGCTATCCTGAGCAAACCTGGGGACACTGGCTGGAACAGCTTTAAGCTTCAACTTACCCCATACCACAACCCCTGAACCATGACTTTGTGCAACCGAAGCATCTCATGTATTTCTTATCCTTCTGCCTTTTACTCACTATGATTTAAAATCACTGACTTTAAGACAAACTGTGTGTTAACCCTCCCTTCAATTTAAACTGATGTTAACTTTTCAACTACCAAGTATTTTTTTGCTATTGATAACTACGGCATGTGTTGATCTACAACTAAACAAAGCTCTTGTTTAAAAAAAAAACAAACTTAACTTGGCAGAAAGTCTGCATTACCCACACTTAAGCTGTTTCTGTTTCAGTATGTAATATGTTCCTCTGATTTTTGAGGGCTCGTTTCTTAATTCAGTATCACTGGTGCATTTAATAAAAAAATCTACATGGAATTTTGAAACTAGCAAAGAGTACAAAAGTCATACAAACTTAGATGTGCTTGTAATGTCAGACAGTATGTTCGCAAAACTTGAATCCAATTAAGTTATCTAAAAGTAGCAATGTTAACAGTAGGTTACACCTCCAAATCCTTCAAGATTTCAGAACTAGTATAGCATATCCTCATTTTCCTTTCCTGAGGGTAAAAAAAGAAAAAAATTTCACCTTAAGAGAACTGGTTCCTCCAGTGAAAGTGAACACATCATTGAGCTAGTAAATTAAAGTGGCATGGCCTGATGACTGTGCCTGTAGGAGAGTTGGTACCGCAAGTAAACAGATTTCAGTTCTTTAGCTAGTGACTCTACTACAATTAGTCCTAGAACTCAGTACTGGCATCAAGTGTGTATCGATTGTATGTTGGATGTGTTGACTACCAGAGAAAATGCTAATTTAAGTAACAACACAGATCAAAGAAGATGACTTACATTATGCACACCTGTCAAACTGATTTTGATGGGGG
This sequence comes from Psophia crepitans, assembly GCA_013399095.1. Classification (NCBI taxonomy): domain Eukaryota; kingdom Metazoa; phylum Chordata; class Aves; order Gruiformes; family Psophiidae; genus Psophia; species Psophia crepitans. Next base: position 52,334 of record VWZZ01006858.1, on the reverse strand, counting down.
AGTTCAGCAAACAAACCTATTTTGAGACATGATCCTCATATCCATTCAAAGATTTAAAAAACAATACCCACAACACAGGGCTGAAGTCACTGCATCAGTGCTACCCATTCCCTTTGCACAGCAGTTCAGGCTGCTCTCCTCCCTTCTCCCGCAACACAGCTCAGCTCTCTGCTTGTCTCCCAGGCAGCCCTCTCATCATCCCCCACTTTTCATCCATCTCCCTGGTGCCACTCAGCCTATTCACATTTTCCTCGGACGCCTTTATCCAAAAGACAAGAAAATCAGCATTTGCTTCCGGCTACTGGAGTTTTTATCAGTCTGTTTCTTTTTTCACTGAAGAGAGGTAAGAACATGCCACTCTAACGAAAACGTCTTGTGCTAGCTTGTATTAGATTGCATACTTAATAATAATGGCCAGTATTCCCAGATCCAATTATAAAGAAAAGCTCAGCTCTGAAGAGCTCTACAACCTTTAAAGAGAGACGACCCAGAAATTCTCACATACACAGGGAAAAAAAAAAAATCACCCCACTTGAGGTTGCAAGATTGTATTTGAATATAACCCAGTTTGCAACAACCTGCCAGCAGCCATCGTCTTCTGGATAATTTACCAGGATGACTTACTTTGACCTGCTGCTCCAGCTGCATTATTTCACATACACTTATTATTACAACTGGTGTAATCTGAAAGGATGCCTGAAGAACAGTCATACCATCACTGATGTACAATCTAACACAGAGCACCATCAATGCAGGATGCTCAGAAAGAAGTGTATGCATCTTTTTTTTAAGCTTGTATTAAAGGACAGTTCAGCTCTTACATTAAAGACCCTCTCATTTCCATTTTCATGGTGCAGCATGAACAAGACCACCACAGCATCTTTAGAAGTCCTAGCCTGCGTGTCCAGCTGTACTCAGTAATTACAACAGTTGCACTATCCAGTGCAGAAACCTCGTAACTAGTTTTCTTATTAATTACTAGAAATTTGTTACTCAAGTACAGGAGAAAAAAAATATGCAGTTAAACCTCCTGCGAACAGATCTCCAGAGATTTTTTTTTTTGTTATCTATTGGATAAACATCTGCATCTACAACAAAAGGATTATCTGTTACTTGCTCCTGAAGAAACAGTTACAGCAGTTCCCATAACCTCCAGAGAAAGTGCAATTAAGGAAAATGCCACTGGAGCTACGGCACACTACACATGAAATTTTTTCTCTTTGGATTTTTTTTTTTTTTTTTTTTTTTTACACAAAAATCTAAGGATCTCTAATTGTTAAAAATGTAGTACTATCTTTTGATCTTTGCGGAACACTATCCAGTAGTTACACACACATGCTTCTGAAATCATCTTGGAAAAATACAAAGAGTTAGAGCTGCTGGGCGGGGAAGATGCACAGAAGAGGTGGGAAAGCTGATCACACCATAGAGATAAGCATCTTTATCTGTAGCACCATGTATTACAAAGGTACACACATATTCCCTTAGTCTGTAAGAATTCCCAAAATGACTTGTAGAAAACTAGGTGTAAAATGGAAGACTGGATTATCACCCATTGTGGCTTCTTGTCTCTACCTGCTAAGTATCTCGGGAACCTTTCAAATTCCTTAACTCTCCCTTATGAACTGCTGAGTTGTCACAGCAAAATTGTGATAACAAACCAGAAAAGTGTATCAGTCATATAATAGTACCATTAAAAAACCCTCATACAATACACATGGCAAGTAGTAAATTTCCTGTTTATGCATAAGCAGGGGGATTGAGCACCCCCCCACCTGCCTTGCCTGTAGCTGAGGCACCCCCTTGAACAGTTGTTCTTAATTCCACAGACTGCTTGAGATGCTTTTCTTGAACATAAAGAGTATAAGTGAATGTACTGGATAACCCTTTTTCTGTGTTAGCAATACATGAATAAAATCAAGAATTATCCACTCTGAAGCTTAGTAACACAGCTGAATACACTGCAAGTGTAGGGAATGGGAGATCCAGACAGTGTTAACTTCCCAGTTCTCTTCAGTAGCATCCGTGAAAGTAGGAAAGCATAAACTAAGACACCAGAAAATCTGAGAGAACACACATCAAATATTTCTCAAAGTTCTTTATGTAGGTATCTAAAATTTGTTAAAACAACTTTCAGAAAACTGATTATAAATTACATAATGTTGATTTGTTTTCTCCTCACCTTCTCAATTAAGGTGTATTTATTCTAGGCTTCAATTCCTGCAGTTGTTCAACATTTTCAAAAGAGAACTAAAGGATAACTTGACCTTTAAGTATTACAGAGCAACGGATCTATTATGCATTTTTCAAATAATTTTAAACAGCAAATACGAACATATCATCAACCTAATTATTGTTTTCTTAGCAACAATGGTATTAAGTCTCCCATGTTTTTCCACAATCCATGAAAGAATAAAGACTTTTTAGTTGGGCTGGAGGGGAAAGAAGCGCCAAAACAAGTCTAAGACTGAAAAATCTGCACAGAGAAAGCATTATACAGCTCATCTATAGGTTCTGGATAAGCACTGATTACAGCTTGAGTGCTTCTGCTAATCAAGCAATAATGAAAAGCATTGAGCTCAGAAGAATAAAAACTCTTTGTCAAAGTCCAGGCACTCCTCAGCGCCCACAACTCTATCTTTAAACTCACTGGTAGCTGATGCCAGAGATAGAGGACTGGCATGAAGTATGCTGTATGACACACTGATGAACAAATCAACAGCCACATATGGCACTAGATTGAACATACTTGCTTATTCTTACACAAGTAAATCGCAAACTACTTCCTCATCACCTCCCTGTCAGAAACTGTGAAGTACCTATGTCGGTTCCTCCCCTTGGTTCTAGTAGCACCTTGTACTTTAAGTCTAACCTTAACTTGGGGGGGGGGGAGGGGCGGGGAACAACAAAACAAACCACAGCTGTAGTTCTTGATCTTCATTTCACCCTGGAATTACGTGGATGCTTTACAAAGATCTCAATCATCTTCTGATTCTCCAGGCTGTAGCTTTATTCCTGACTATTCAAAGCATCCTGGATGTCATAAAGCAATGAAGCCTTCACAGGACTTATTTGAATAATAATTGTGATAACCAGAATAGTCTGAATGGCACAGATTCAGTATCAGCAGGATGCATGCCTCATTCCTGAAAGTTTCTATAGGCCTCAGAAGAAAAGAACTAGTAAGGGAAAAGTAGCCCAATGTGTATGTAAGAAAATCTATATTATTTTAAAAGAGACAGAAAACAATGGAGAGAACTCCAGAGATATTTCTCCTCCAGAGCTGAAACTGCTCCCCTGGAAAGCTGTTAGTAGGAACCATGCTTCACACCTCTTGTCTCAAGGTAGAAGTTTCCACAACCAGGTCAGCCCTATGAGCAAGAACCTCAGCAGGTGGCTACTAACTACACCTCTCCGCTTTAAATGAAGACAACAGCACAGAAGTAAAAAAGTGAGGATATGACCAAAACACAACTGCTAATGGAATAGAACAGAAACAGTATAAAGTTAAATTTTAAAACTATTAAATCACTTTATATTTCTGGACCCAGAGATACGGTATAGGAGCAATAGCACAGTTGCTGCCATTCCTCTGTATAGCAGGAGAACACCAAGGAAAACTGCTGGAGACATAACAGCTTATGACAGATTGTGGTTTACTCTAACAGCTTTTCTGCAGCATACCATTTAAAATTATTTCCAAGTCTAAATCAAGTATTTTGTCTTTTAATGACTCTGGTTACATATGGTCAAACCAAGATGAAGAGCTTCCCCC
>VWZZ01006858.1:24522-48541 GCA_013399095.1 Psophia crepitans | reverse complement strand
CCCCCCCCCCCCCAAAATCAGGCAACTCATCAGTAATTTTTCTTCATTTACGTAACTTTTTTTTAATATGCTGTGGTCTAAAGTTCACTTGTACAGAGTAGACATAATGCAGGCAACTGCAATACATGACAACATGAATTTCCAGATTCAGGTCAGATGTGAAAATAGGTCACTACATTTTGTCCAGTCATTACCTGAACCGGGGCTTGGGGTAGGGCAACAAATCAAATAGATACCCTGGTTCAAAATGTTCCTGATTTGACACAGGAAGAACAAAGTCAGAATTATTCTTTTTAGGAGTGTCAAGCCAAAGTTAATAAAGTTGCACTTTGAATTTTCAAGGAAAACATGCAGTCTGAGAGAAGGAAAACCAGCAACCAACCAGTCACAGAACGCTGACACGTGAATTGCCATCCCCAGTCATTATACATTACAAAAGTCTTGACTATATTAAGCAGTAATCTAGAACTAGGATTTCTTGTCTCCATATATTAGAATGTAATTGTAAAAGCCCCAATGTGTTAATATGCATGCCTGAAAAATTGGCAAAAGAATTTTCCTTTCAATACATGTACATTCATTCTCTACCTAATAACTTTTCTCAATACAAGCTTTACTTGCTACATGAGGAGTGCCAATTTAGAAGACCAAATATAATTAAGGCCTGATTAGAAGTTCTGAATCAAATTTCAGTAGGGTAAAATATAAATCCCTTTGTAAATACTTTATGTAAGAGAGCTATAAATGCTACTCCATGTTTATTTTTAAAGCCATTTTGCTGAAGAAGCTTATGACATTTGTCTCTACATGTTTAGTTTATAACTTGCCAGTTTACTTTCAGTGGCACATGCTGATCATGCAGCTGGGGAGGAGCACAGTCCTTACCTGCTGAGCCTGTAATTCAAAACTTCTGCTAATGAGTTTACACAGATGCTTTAACAGATAGCTGCAGTAGCAGATTTTTTCAGAAATTGAAAGTAAAAATGTTTTAGAATGGACTTTGGGTATTTGTCCCTTACAGAAAGGAAAGGTTATGGTTAGAGAAGTCTTAAGATATTTGAGAGAAGTAGTTTAGATTTGTTTGCCTCTCCTCCTGCTGGGTTTGAAGAATCAGAGGTACACTCCGTACTGTCTATTATTTCAGCTTCCAGCCAAGTACCAAGCATCCAAAGAAGGATCCATTCATAAACAGAAACACATCAGATTCTCCAGGTGTCAACAAATGTCACAAAGCCTGCAGCTTAACATGTAGTCTGTAATCAAGTGTTATGACCACATTAGTTAGAGCTAGAGTTAGCAGACAGTCAAAACAAAGAAAAAAAAAATCCAAATGTTCATGGAGAGACAAGTCAATGGCCATAAATAAGTTTCTTAAGGAAAGTCACAGATCATGTGGACGAGAGCAACTTTGTTTCCTCAAATTTCAAAACTGCTTTCAACAGGATTCTGATGAGTTCTCTAAAGAAACTAAGCTGCCATTAGAAGTGTCTGTCTTCTCATGAATGAGCTGACTTTTAAAAGCTGGAAACAAAAGAAAGAACAAGGGAAGTCATCCATGGAAGCTCCACAGGATTCTCTGATGTCACAGACACCACTCAGTACATCTATTAGCACTCTGAAAAAGAAAACAAGGAGGAAGTGGACAAAAGTTACTACACTGAAGGACTTACCATCTAAGACAAGCACAGAAATCTGAAGGATCTCATGAGACTGAAAAGTGACAAAATATGAAATATAAATGAGCAGAATGATGCGCCAATGTAAGTTGTTTTTCCTTGGTTGTGTTACTTGGCATTTAGCAACAATCTCCCTTGTAATTTTAAGGAACAAGGTTTCTGAGCTGTCATCATAACTATCTCCCGAAACATCAGCTCAGTATTTAATCACAGTCAAAAGTCAATTTAAATACAAGGAATTAAGAAGAAAGCACCAATCTGTCATTGTACAAGTCTACAGTGCACTTGCACCCTCTACTCAGAACAACTCTTTCCTCTCCCCACACACAGAACTAGCAAGTACAGAAGCAGTAACAAGAATTATCAAATTGTCATAAGGAACAAAACTAACCCACTGGAAAAAGGGTACTGAGGTTGTGAGAGACTATCACAAGTGGAAGACACACGTATACACAAGGTGAATAGATACACATACACACACGTATCTCACCATGCCTGGTTAAACTGTGAAATTCCTTGCTATCTAAGGTTGCAGAAAGAAAATTTAAATGGTTTAAAAATAATCAGACAAGCTGACTAAGGTGGAAGAAGCAGCATTAACTGAGCTCAAACACTATGAAGCAGAAAGTCCGTAGACTTAGGGACTACTCTCAGAAAACATCCTAGGAAGTGTCACTATGTTCACCCCGATCTTACAGTCCTCCCTAGAGCACCTGCTGCTAGCCACTAACCACAGCAAGATAGCAGGTGAGAGAATTTCATTCTGATCCAGTACAGCAGTTCCTGCACATAGAATTGGTCTAATTTATTATGAAGTTTCACACTTTCAGAAACAGAAAAGCAAGGGAAAGACAACATTAACACATACCACTGAGTCCGAGTCGTTTTGGTCACTGGATTCCCTCCCTTCAATTTCATTTCCTACCCCTAGAGCCAATTCTAGCACTTTTATAAACATGCTTGTACAATGACTACAATTTGATAGAGCAATTAGAAGTCTAAGCAGTTATTTATCTAACATCTGCTAAACACAAGAAAGTGAAAGAGATGCACCATATAGAAAAGAATGTAAGTATAAAGACTCCCATGTTTAACTCAAATCAGGAAAGGTTCCTCCTCTGTAACATCATTAGAAGTCCTGAAGCTGGTAACTAGCAATTAGCCAGGCAACAGATACACACACTGTGAAATTTCACAGCTCTTGGTAGAAGTACCTAAGCAAACTATGTTGAACTCCTGAGAAATATTCCCCAATTTTGATCAACAAAACCTATGAGAAGTTACTTTAATGTTACAAATCCCTGCATCTACCAGGTAATCACACCTATACTACACGGGCAGAATCACAGATGCACCGCTTATTTTCACACGACAGGTACCACCTGAAGTCCCCAGAACTCACTGCTGCCTATAGTGATGCTTTCAGCTACCAGCCCTTAAAGGCATCGTGAGCAATGCTATGGCTAAAAGCATTTCTGTGTCCAGCAATACCAGGTATCACAATGGAGAAACACTTAGTCACAGCACTCAGATACTGCATGTAAGTAGGCTTTTCTGGACTCTCACAACTGATAAAAATTTGAAGACATTAGTTAGATCAAGATCAATTTCATCTAGTCATGAAGTGGGAGCACAGAGCTGTTTCTGTAGTATTACTCGAACAGCACTACACACAAAAAAGCTGTAAGTCAGCTCCAGAGCTTCAGCATTCACAGTAGAGACTAACTTACCTACTGCTAATATCACTTGGAACAAGCTGTTTGCAACCATACTATTTTTGGTTTGTTTACTTGTTATAAGCAAACCTTTGTTTCCTGACACAGCAATATCTCAAATAACCACATCCAAGCACTTCAGACCTCCTAATGTACTACAGCTTAATACCTAACCTGTAGTGGCAGCCACAACTGAAATCATAACCATTTGAAGAAAAAAGCAGCAACACATCGAGAGCCTGTAGATTTCATAGCCTCATACTGCCTGATTAGGAAGGACTCTCTCCTGATGTTTTTCACACTGGTGCTGACCCTTTTCATTAGTAAACGGCTTAAGGCAGTAGAGAAAGTAGAGTTTTAATCTAAAGAGTAACTGAACTCAATTCTGGAAAAGAGTAGCATCAAAATACACAGAGCTCCAAGGTGCAAAGAATTACAGGTACTGCTATATCAGAAACGGAAGGGAAAAACAAAAGAAACTACACAAGCCCAGTTTGAGCAGTCTCCAGGAGGGTCCAAGTGTATCACTTGGTAGCAAACCTTATCACATCAAGGCTCCCACTAGGTGGAGGAAGATCATTCTCAAACATTTGCTGCTTGTATCCTCTCAGCTGCACAATATAATCAGGAATTCAAATACATGCATTTTCACTTTGCCTTGGATAAGGTTTCTGGGAAGAAAATTAGATAATTATGTATTTGTTCAGATTAAGAGCTGAAGCCCACTTCTGCCAATAATTTAGGGCTGGACTTCACAGTAATGCTATACTTAGAACAAACTAAATCACAGCCAAGTTACAAGAGCCTGTATCCCAGTGATCCCTCTGGTTAACTGTCAGTGTAAGCTTGTCCTAATTGTATCCTTCCCTCATAGGTATAAACTAGAGGAAGCAGGCTGCCATGGGTTAGAATAGACTATCCAAATCTTCAGTATCCAAGGCATGGGAAAGATGCCACGATGGACTAAAAAGCCATAGAAAGGATTTTATAGGAGTTCTGCTGTGATGGGAAGGATGGCAGAAGCATGGAGTACATCCTCCAGCATCAGTAGACATAAATAATCACCAGATGCAGCCTGAGTAGGGTCAGAGAAAGCTCCTATCTCCACAGCAAGGGCAAGCATCCCAGAGAGGTCAGTATCACAACGAAGAAGCATGAAGAAATTCTTCACTTTTTCTGGTGATGATCAAACATACAACAACCAGGAATTAGAGATAAGCCTCTAGAAAGACATTCACACAGCCAGCACATAAGCATCTGATCATCTTTACAGAGGTAGTCATATCACAGGAATTTGAGAAAAGCCTAAATCAGCTCCTTGGGAAGAAGAACCAACAATCACAGCCCAGAGCCACGACTAAGGACTAATTCAGTGTGTTCCAGAAGTTCTCATTGACAAGAAAATTATGTAGAGAACTATCACACAATTTCTCCAACAAGGGAAGTCAGTATATAAGAATTTTGGTTTAACATTTAAGAGGTTGTAGTCAGCCCCATCAGCTGAGTGGCACCTTGCATCAAGGTGAGGTCTTTCCCTTGCCTTCCCACAATGCACCTATACTGTGAAATCGCAACATTAAACCTTGCAAGTCAGGCATATTACCTTGAATTGCAGGCTGTTTGCCCAGCTTGTTTTACAGAATAATCAGTCACTCCTAAACAAGGTCCATTGTGCTCAACCACTGCATTAGTCACAAAGGAGACATCATACATTATGTCCATAGCCCCTGCCTTGCAGAAGGAGAATTCAGAGGGCTAGTGCTAACAAAAAAGGCGAGATGACTGCAGTAACACTCCACAAGAAAACACCATGGGTTTTCCCTGAGATAGGACTACAGAAGACTTCAGGAGCAAAGGAGGAAAAACACTTGCTTGTAAGGAGAATATATTCTCTATGGTCACTGGCTTCTCACTGGTGAGAAGGCTTCTATTGAAGCAATTAATGTTTGAAACTACAACAGAAATCTCATACCAATGTCAGGTGCCATGGCCCTTATATCCAGAATCAACTTTCAGAATATATTAGCAAGCATGTTGTATTACTGGAAAATCTGTAACTCATTCATTAATTGTATTAGAGACTGATGCAAATAGACTTTGGAGGCTGAATGTTTAGATCTCAATAAAATCTGAATGCAGCTGTAAAATATTTCTTACCTTTCTACAAATTAAGCTGAATGAGTTTGCCTCGCAGCCTGCCCTAGAAGTCCTTGCCTTTGCAAAAAGTAGTTTACTGCATTACGGTTTCATACCATCCAAGGTAGTATGATTGTGGAAACATCAAAAAAAGCAAGTAGGGGGAAAAAAAAAACAATACCACAAAACCACAAAAAACCTGCAACCAATCCACACACAAACCAAAACCTAGTATGCCAGACTCCTCTGAAAAGCTGTAGCTCCCTCTGAAAATCCTTGGCTTGATTATTACTGCCCTTTTTCACCCTACGGGAAGAAGGACAAGAAACACACACAACTGTCTTCCACTAGGAATGGGTGTGAGGGTTTTTTGTTTGGGACCAAAGATGTTAATGTCTTCAAATTAGGAAAGAAATTTTTCAGACAATACCCTTATATTAGCCCCAACTTTCTCCATTCTGAGAAAACTAAAAAGCTTCGTTTATTGTGATCTGTTTCAGTGCCAGACTCTGCATGGCCAGCAGAGTGACAATCAAAATCCTCAGTGCAAAACAGTGACAGAAGCATCATGGTCTTCTCCAGATAAAAAAAGTCAGGAACAGAGATCTAAGAGAAGTCTCAAAGTAGTAGGTCTAGAAGATTAAATGCAGGAAGAGTATCTTAGTTTCTTGATCAGTACGGCAATCCATCGTAAACCTTTGAGCCCAATGCTCCTTTCCCTTTCAAGACACTGGCCACAGAAGAGAGGCCTCTGTTGCCTCAGGTAGGTTCTTCTATCACTCCTTCCAGAGAAGCTGAACCCATACAAAAATATATCAAAGCAGGCTCTCAAGAAAAAGTTATAAGCTGCAGGGATTACTTAAAAAAGAAAAGTATCAGGTGCTTTATTCTGAAAGTCATTAGCACCAAACAGCAATTTGAAAATCTGAATAAGCAATGTATTCCAACGAAGTCTCACATTAAAAGCAGCTATATAATCTATCACCACACATCTAAACAGTAACTTCTGAATTCAGGCAAGACAGAACTAAAAAGACGCTGCACCCTTACTACTTATTCTTTTAGCAGCCCAGGCCATGTACAGAAGCTCCTCAGGGCAGAGCTGTTCTGCATGTCCAGACTCGCATACAAGACCCCGAGAACAGAATGCAGTGAGCATCAAGAACAACATCTTTTTCCCTTGCTACGATCATGTATTTGAGATGCGGTTTTGACTCTTGCCCTTCAATTTTCAGAGCTCAACCATTTACAACTACTCTTTCAACAATGTGATTCTCTTTCCATTAGGACATTCGACTTAGTAAGCTTTATGATATTTAAGCCTTGGACATAACTACAACATTACTCAACATATCCTAAAATTGTTTCTCAAAACACCAACTGACACTCCTAGTTTAGAGAAAAATCATTTGCAAATACCATTTTAAAAGGGAAAGTGGCTAGCCTACATGGTTATTATAAACAGCCACATACCCCTGCTAATCAAGGTACTTGAAATATTAATAAGCAAATAAACCTAACTCAGCTCAGCAGTTGCATTCAACAAGAAAAATAATCCACTCAGTCTCTTGTTTTAGCGTTCAGAATTTCTAGGATCTTGGCCTCAGGAGGTCAAGTAATAATGAACCAGAGTGAAACACTAATGTGTGCTTTTTATGTTTATGCACTACCTGATACCTGACATGCTGTATTTGCTTTAGGAGAACAGTTAAGCACAAAGCTTAATTTGATCAGAAAGTGTCTTTCAAAATTAGTCTTAATTTGAAATGTGTGTGCAGAAATAAGAAAATAAAACAATGGGTAATATCGCACAAAAGTGGTAGTGCAGGCTAGCGTGTGATTACAAACCTATGATAGAAACTTTACAGTGTGGTTTAGTCTTCATCTGCAAGGTGCTCATAGTAATTAAGTGTTTTAAAGAACAGCCAGAAAACCCTTATTAGTGTTCCTACATCAGAGTGGGACAGTTTCATCATCTCTAATAGAAATGCCCACTTTCAAAATGATGCCAGGTCACCACACCAAAGACTGGGTTTTAAAAACATATTTCACAACATTTATCTAGTAAACAGCGTAATTGTAGAAGCATCTTTCCTGGAGACTTGGGGGGAAGGTATCATATTATTCAGGGACATGGCACCCAGGTTATCTGCTTCCTGACAAGTGTTGCAGCCACCTCACAGGGAACAGGCTACACATTCCAAATTCTTTTAATACCCACTTGCATAAGGGCCAGATCTATACGGTATTGAAGATGGAAAATAATCTGTACAGATCACACCACCACATACAGTAACTATCTTTCCTCTTCTGACTCAATAAAATCATAAAATCATTAAGGTTGGAAAAGACCTCCAAGATCATCTAGTCCAACTGTCTCCCTACCACCTATGACAGATTTTATCTGCTTTTTAAGAAGGGATATTTGTCCTTGAAGAGCAGGTTAGTGTTTTCTCCTTAGCTACTGTAATAGAAAAGGCTTTTGATCAGTACTGTATGAAGAGTTGTAGCTGATAACATAATGCACATAGAAACACAGGTAGCTCAGACTGCCCATAAAGCATTCACATGGCAATAGTTAGCGATTTTTTTCTCCCATTTTTTATTCTGATTATTAAAACTTGGTTATGTATGCATGTCTCAACTACATCATCAATCCCAAGTTTACTCTAGAACATCATTCAGATATATTCCCAGCTCTCATACAAACAGAAAGCCCTTGGAAAGGAATGAAGTATTTCTGCTGCTGCTGAAACGTCAGCAATGATTCCCAGACCCTCTGGAAGGAAATGCTCATTGGGTAGACTAGGTAGCACAAAGAAGAAATCCAAAGTCAGAGAGTATCAGAAAAGTAACCACCTCTCCCAGGAGGATGAAAGTCTGGCGATGTCAGCAGCAGCGATGTGTTTCCCACTGCCCCATTCCTTAGGGTTACAGATCACAGCAGATGCCAGGTTAGCTACCTTCCCTGCAAGGCAAGAGTCCAAACTGACCACACACAAAATTCACATTATTTCTCCCCTGCAAGGAGTCACGAGGTAAAGTATTAATTCCCAGAAATCATCTTCCAATGAAAACTCCAGTTTATTTTTTCAACTTTCATATGAAGAGTTTCAATGAAAGCCTGAAAACTGTTTCAAACACTTTTAAAGGGACACCTATAGCCACAGGGTTTTTTAATTCCTTGAGACACACGGCTATGCATAAAACTAAGAACACTAGAGCATACAGAATATTCTCTCTAGATCAAGATCATAGCAGCATGTAAAATAGCATAAGATAACACTATGCAGAATTAAGGTTTTTGCCATGAAATCACAAGTCACTGTTACACCTGAATGCAGAGGTATCAACACCAAAGACAAAGCATGTGCCCACAGCAGCTTTTCTTAAACAGCAGGACAAGGATCAAGGACAGCCATAACAGAAGATGAGAGTGAGCATGGAAGGAAAGAAAACTTACCTTCCTTCCAGCGCTGCATGCCTCTCTGGATTCCTGAGGCTGCCAAAGCTGGAGAAGCCACATCCTTGTGCCTCACACACTCCTGCATTCATCCTACTCCAAAGCTGCTACAAGGTTTATAGGCTGAAGATTCTATCTTTTATTAGACCAACATGTGTAATGAACTGGTATACTGGTCTTACACAAGATACTATATCTGCATCCAACAAGATGCTACCTCCGCATTCCCAACCTTGTACAGCGGGACAGGATGGAAAAAATCTGACATTTCTGAAATTCAGTAATTATTGATTAGTAAGTTATAAATAGGCTCTAACATATTCAGCACTTGATCCCGATTTCTGATGTCCCAAGTTTTCATCAGAATTAGAGAAGTCTGTTAATTTAAGTAAAAAATTGTTCTCATTATGTGCATAAGAATTAAAATTAATAGTCATTTGCATTGCTGTTCACCAAGAATAACAAGAGGAGAAGCATCGTCATTTTGGATGTAAATTGTCTAAGATCAACTATGGCACAGCAGAGGAAACCAATAGCTGCACTTGGGGGGGTCGGAAGTATAGAAGAGCTCTTTAAGATACTCTTAGAACACATAAGTTACCTACTATATCAAAGCTTTTTCAGACTAGGTAGAAGGAGAAAGAGTCTTCAGTATACTGTATCTGAGCAGTAAAATATGCATCTTGCATCAGTTTACAAGGGATCAAAAAAAATCCCTGAAGTATCTCTTATAGAGTCAGCATCCGTAACATGCAGCATGATAGCTGCTGAACATCCCAACTACATTTGCTTCCTATTTAAACATGTTCACAAGTCTTGCATTTAGTCTTTTCTCATAGTTCAACACAAATTTGGGGTAGAGGTAGCAAAATCCATTACATACAGGTGTATAAATAATGCCAAGTATTTTAGGTGAAACTGCAGTCATGTACTGCTAGAATTTATCACAACGCACTTTGCACAGAAAAAAATCTTAAATCCTACAAGCTTAAACTGAAAAAAAAGCTTAGGAGTTCACTGTTCTCCACAAAACATACAGGGTCTGCTTCTCAATTTTTTTCAATCTTAAAAAGGCATTTAGTCTTTCAGAATGGTTCTCTTATACCACACAAGCAATTCTGCATCATAGTCCTTTTATAGACAATTAGTATAAGTAGCTTTCTCCCTCTACCTTTCAAAAAAATCTTACTCAAGATAAAGTTTACACTTGCATTTTTAGATGAAGGCAGGCAATATTACTTAAATTTTCAATATATCTAGCAACAGTCAAAATATCAAACGTAATTCACTGCAGTTTGCCTCCCATATAATTTATCAACAACCCACAACAACAGAAAAGGTACTGTTATAGTCAACATTTCCAAGAGAAAGAAAAAAATAATCATACACTTAAGCAAAGAGCCTGTCCTCCATCATCTCTACTCTCCAGTAGTCACTGAATATTTTAGAACTCTGACCTTTCAGCTGACACCTAGATCTAGTTCAGGGTCAGTGGTGACCACAACATGTCAACTACTATCTTATACCTGTCAGCTACAGTTCAGGTCTCCAGTGCCCACAGTACCCCAGTATGCCCACACCAAACTATGTCACTAGTTGCAGGAAGAAGCCAAAAAAAATCAACTGGAAGAACTGAATTACCTTTGCATTCGTGCAGGTCACAATTAAGGCACACTTTCATCATTATTTATATTACTCTGCTAAATTTTGACTGACAAAGAGCTGAAGAATAGTACTGGACACCCAAAAAGCTCTCAAACACACTCTCTTTACAGCATTCTATACAGGTATTGGATAGTTTACAAACACATACATTAGTTAATCAATCCCTAACTAGTTTTACTTTGGAAGCACGGCTAAACCATCACAAGTCTTAGAATACAAGTCAAAAGAGTAAGAATTCTTGTTCAGTGTTTTGTTTTTAAAGAAAATACAATACTAAGGTACTGAAAAATTATGTGTCCTTCAATATCAACATAACACCTGGTTAGTTTAAAACACTTTTCTAATTATACAAACAAAATTCCCAGGCTTCAGAAAGAATACCTGCAAAATCTGGAATAACTAGTGTAAAGGATACTATCCATAGATACAGTGCAAAGATGAAGAAAATAAGTTTTGGGTGCTAGGACCCGATTTCCTTTATTGTGTGCGTTCTCCCATGAGACCCTGCAGAAGCTATCAACCACCATAACGATATCCAATACTTAATTTTACCTTTCATTTGGGACTCTTAATAATTCTGCTGATCTACCTAAAGGTCTTAGTCTCAATTTTCTGCTTAAACTAAGTTCCACCATAAGACAAATTATACTTGCAGGTACAACTTGTAAAATTTATTATGAATCATCATCTACAAAATTGTGCTTTTTAGCCAAAAGAAGCAAAGTCTGCTTCTCCCACTTTCTGCAGAGACACGATGACAGGAACAAGCATTTAGCCACATACAGTGCTGTTACTATTCCTGAGGCTTTGAGCAGAAGTATCTAGCCTGAAAGATAAACGGAAAGAAAAACCTCAGAGGAGAGAGAGGAAGAAAAACACCCACAAAAAACCCACCACGCATACAGCCTACCCTAACTTCAATACTAAATCACTTTTATTCCAACACATTCTCAGACTGACTACCACCGTGGACAGATAACACTTGCACCGGCAGTACCATGGACAGTGTATGGAAAAGTTCTTTCACTTCAGAGAATTTCATCACTGAATTTTTAAGCAACCAGCTCAAACTTTAAGAAAACAAACAAACATCTTTTGACAGCCCAAAGACTCTGATGATCTGCATTAGATCCATGAGCTTCAGTGTTTACATCAAGGACTACCTTTAAGTTAAAAACCTTCTTGCATTTCCGCTGAAGCCACACTATCTACATTAAGGCTTTTAATACAGGCCCATTACGGATACTCCAAGCTCTAAAACAGGCAACTTTGTATTCATGAAGTTGAGGATTTTTACATTTTTTTGCTACAGAATCATAGAATAATTCTGGTTGGAAAGCATCTCTAAGGTTCTCTAATTAACCACGAGCTCATAGCAAGGTCAGCAAGATCAGTCTAGATTACTCAGGACTTTATCTAGTTGAGTCTCAAAACACCCAAGGGTGGACACTGCAGAACTTTGTTCGCCTGCCCCAATGATTGTCCTACTCCACGGTGAAACATTCTTCTTAAATGCAGTTAGCTTCATGCATGCCTGCTGTCTCTTGCCTGCCTTCAACACACCGCTATAGAGCCTGGCTCTATTCTCAACAGCTTGCCCATAGGTACCAGAAGGTTACTATTAGTTCTCCCTGCTTCCCAAAGCCTTCTCTTCTGTCCACTGAAGATTCATTTCCTTAACAACCAACAGAATTTTGGCAAACTCTTACTTCTCATAGGCATCTGCTGGACTTAAAGTCTTTCACTACAATGTAAGTTTTGATTCAGAGTAGCTTTTGTTCTTCATTCCTGAACTTACCCAGATACAGCTGCAGGAGCGAAGGCCTCACACTGAAACCTATCCCAGTACAAGTTGAAATGAGTTGTAAGCTGCCTTTCTAGGCTCACTGTAATCCCTCTCTGGGACATACCCTCAGCTCTAGGGAGACAGCATCTCCTGTTCAGCCTGTAGCTGTTTCTAAGCTAGAACTAAGAGTTACGGAAGAACTTCTAAAAAAAACCCACACAGCTGAATGACAGTTCTGCTCAGTAGAACAGAATTTTTAGTCATACATATGTGTGTGTGTGTGTGTATATATATATTTAAACACACACTTTTGGATACATAGGAAGAAGTAAAGATGCCCAGAACTGAAGGGAGGTGAGGGGAAACCTCAGAGTATGTAGATCACAAATATATCAGAAAGGAGAACAAGAGTACATTAGTAGGGCTGCTGTCTAAACCATTAAGTTGTTATAAAACAAAAGTGAAAGACATTAACAAAGAAGTCACAAGCACTCCAGTGTCCAAAATAAATTTCTGGTAAGGTATAGTGCTCTACTGACAATTACAAGTAAAAGTTCCTATATCGGTTTTCCCAATCCTCCAGCCAGTCCTACATCATTTATCAGGCTAATGGCAAGATACTTCAGAACAGTATCAGTTTTTTGGACAGATAGACTCACTCTTTGGTGAAGCAAGTAACATCACGAATTGTTAATTATTGGAAAATCCAATAGTTAGTCAGTCAATGAATCCAAGAGACAGGATGGGAAGTGAAGAAGAGATGTACCCAAAGATTTACGTCAGACCTCCCAGCAGTAACTCAGATGTGTGCCAGCCTTTTCTTCCCCTCAAGAGAAGACAAAACAGTGCCGGAAGGGGTGGAAGAACAGATACTGGAAGAAGTACTGAAACTTCTTTAACAGAAAAGAACCTAGAGTCTTCTCTACAGACCTCCATATCTCTCTGGAAAACTCATGTCCTTTCTTTCATTCCTAGCTGAAGGAGAGCAAATATATCAGAAATTCACAGATTGGTAGGGGTTGGAAACGACCTCTGGAGGTCATCTAGTCCAACCCCCTTGCTAGAGCAGGCTGCACAGGATTACATGCAGATGGGTTTTAGAATCATAGAATCACTAAGGTTGGAAAGGACCTCTGAGATCATCAAGTCCAACCGTCAACCTAACACCACCATGCCTGCTAGACCATGTCCTGGAGTGCCACATCTATGCGTTTTTTGAACATCTCCAGGGACGGCGATTCAACTACCTCTCTGGGCAGTCCATGCCAATGTCTCACTACTCTTTCCCCATTGAGCCTCTTTAGAAAAAAAAAAAATCCCTACAAATAAATCCTTGCACCTGCTTAAAACAATTTTTCAGAATCTTGAGAAGCTACCAAGAATAGCATAGGAGGGAAGAGGATTTGGTCACTCTCTTCAACTTAATCCTAAAACTTGGGGGCAGTGACTGTGCTGTTTCCCAGATTCACTATCAATCATTCAGACTCTTAGTACCTTTACAGCCACAAGAAATGAAAGAAAGCAAACTTGACTTTTGCAAAAAGTGACAACGCTTGCCTCTCACCACTGACGAGCAACCAAGTCAGTTTAAGCCATGGATGAATGAACAGTTCACAATTTCAAGATAGAATATTAGTTGAATTAGTTGAATAATAACTAATAACTAACTCAGCGTAAGAGAGACATGGAACGGCCTGTGTGGATCCAGAGGAGGGTCATGAAGATGATCAGAGGGCAGAGGCACCTCTCCTATGAAGACAGGCCAACAGAGTTGGCATTATTTAGCCTGGAGAAGAGAAGGCCACTGGAAGGCTGAAGTTGGGTCTCCCTGGACCTAAAGGGGCCTACAGGAAAGATGAAGAGGGGCTGTTTATCAGGGAGTGTAGTGACAGGACAAGGGGGAATGGGTTTAAACTGAAGGAAGGTAGATCTAGATTACGTATTAGGAAGAAATTCTTCCCTGTGAGAACGGTGAGGCACTGGAACAGGTTGTCCAGAGAGGCTGTGGATGCCCCAAGCCTTGAAATGTTGAAGGCCAGGTTGGATGAGGATTCGGGCAACCTGGTCTAGCAAAGGGTGCCCCTGTCCATGGCAGGGGGGTTGGAACTAGATGATCTTGAAGGTCCCTTCCAATCCAAACTTTTCTACGAACTTGCCTACACTTCCATTTTAAACCTAAGGCAACACAGCACTGCTTTAGAACTTTATTGCATTTAGGCAGTACTCAAGGCAGAAAAAAACTACTAGAAATTAAGGCCTCTATGCTACAAACATTTAAGTAGATATCTTTACCCACTGTAGTAGATCTATCAATGATAACAAAAATATAGAGTATGCTTGAACCACAGAACCAAGCCTACATCTGCAATATTAAATGCAAAAATTTACTTTTTATTAAAATAATTCCCAAGCATAAAAGATTGCTGTTGCACAGCATAACAGTCTTAGCGTGTAAATCCACGTGGTAGAGTGAAACTGTAAATTACGATAGACATTTAATATATACGACCCCATTTCTACTTTAAATGGATGTAACATCTACACTGAGGGACTTAGACTTAGAATTTTTCAAGAATGCACAAGCAACTAAAGCATTCGTGCCTGTGGCTAGTAACTGCAGAGCTAGATAGAAAAAAAATACGAGTGAATAATTTCAGCTTTCTTAACATATACCTGGAAAGTAAAGTCGACTGCAAATACAGCACACATCCTGTGTCCAAATTTGTGACACTATCAGGAAGTAGGTGGAAATTAGGCCTCTGGCTTATTTCTTGGTTTATGCTGAAAATGGCAAAGTTTTCTAAAATCTGGACTTCTGTAACACACAATTCAAGACAACGTACCTCTTTTAGCAATTTAGAAAACAGTTGGACAAAACACACGAGTACATCTAATTAAAATGTGGTATCAACTAAAGCCAATGATCTATCAGTTCTACTGGCTGAAGAAACTGAACTCTAAGACAAAGTTTTTAAGTATGGAAAATAAGAATATTGTGCTTAGGACATCATCTGCTTGGGACAGACAAGAACAAGATGCTGCTTCAAAAAAAAAATAAATCACTGACATCCGAGCTGACAGAAACCAGTAAAGATGTCGCGCATTTCACAGTCACACTAGGTCACATTTTGGGATTATTATTGGCTTCTAAAGAGAAGACTTAGAATTTTACTTTGTGGGGAAAAGAAAGAATAAAAAAAAAAAACCATGAACCAAAAACTCACCACTCCACAAATGCAGAGCTGGAAAACAGAATAACAAAAAAAGCCTAAATCTCTTCCACACACTCACTTTTTGTCTGGGTTGTACTGCAGAATCTTAAATACCCTGAAGACACTGCTGGGACAAGAAGAAGAAACATTAGGAATTGCAGGGTGAAATTCACTTCAGAAGTAGACACTCCATTCCCAGCCTTTCTACTACTTCAGTATACATTGGGGTATTCTATAAAATATACCTCTCAGAAGGCAAAAGGTTACACTTAAATCAGCATTCTACAGCCAAAAAGATTGCCATCATAACAAAAATCAGTACAAACCAGAGCTCAGATACACAAGCCTAAGTATTTTAGGCAACGGCTCTCAAAAACAAACAGTAATCAGTAATTTTTATCAGTCAGAAATATGGGTAAGAAATTCTAAAATCTACACAAATGAAGATAAAAGGTGGAAACTACAATCACAAGACTTTCCCAAGGGTAAACGTTATGTTACAAGGAACTGAACTCCATTCCTTTGAGGCAGAACTTAGGGATGGCCTTATTCAAAAGTTGGTATCTATTATTCCTAAACAGGAGTTTAAAGACTCCAGATAAGACTTTTGCATCACTGCCTTCAACTGAAGGTTGCGTCCTCCAATGAGATAAGAAACAGAAACTTCTAAGGATCCACAAATTAACACCAAGGATAACCACTTACACACTCTAAAACCGATCAAAATAAGTTGCAGCATTATTGTAGACATCAATTTTGTATTTGCAAAAAAAAATTGAGTTTTATTTCAAAAAGCAACCAGAGTTCAAATGTTTAACCTAGAAACATAGGAAAACTTCAGAGTATGGAAGAATCTTTATATCACTCACTCCACATACCTGCTAAAAATCCAGAAAGGTCATTGTTTTGTGCAATATTCACTCAGATCACAAATCTCAATTCCCACATATCTGGTACACAAGAACCATCTTCTGCTTCTACTTTTCAGGGAAATATATTTGTTACTAAACAACAAAGCTGAGAACGATCACAACCTGCATTCAGGGGAGTACCTTTATCTCAATGGGGGACAGAACGTATAACTGCTTGAAGATAACCTATATGCTGTTGTAAACATTCTAGAGACAGTCACATACAAAGCAATTGTCTTAAAAGGAGGGGGGAAAAAAAGGAAAGGGAGCACATTAACAAGTATCCTGCGGAAACCGTTTTTCCAGGTCATTTTCTAAAAAGGCTGGGCAGAAAGGGAAAACTAATTTAGTCTTGTAAAACAAAAAAATCTAGTAAAATACTCAAAAGCAGAGCGTCAGCTTACATAAAATTAAGTAGGATGTGTAGCGCTTATTTTGGATAAATTCCTTCTGCTACCTCAACTATGTGGAGTTGCATTAACTCAGGCAGGTGAAGTTAAGAGTCATCTGACATGTCCAAAGCACTGAATTAAATCCCAAACAAATAATCTGTCAGACTATTATAAATATGCGCTGTAAAAAGCACAGAAGTTCAAGTTGACAACAAATGCACTTGCCCAGCATATCCTTTAAATGCTGTGACTTTTTAATACTAACAGAGACAATTTTGAGTTTTTATTGATCAAGAGCAGCTGAGTGCAGTTCCTTCAAAGAAGCTTAAGACCATGTGAGATGCAAACTACCCAGAATCCATAACATTCAAATAACTGCCTTAAGAGAATGAAGAACTGGCTATTAGATTTAAGTTTCTTTAAAAAACAGGAAAAAAAACCAAAAACAAAAAACACCAAAATAAAGATAGTATTAAGGAGGCCTCAGAAACATTTAATCTTATGTTCAGCTCCAATATCTGACTTTAGGTTTTTTTTAAAACAAAACAAAAAAACAAAAACACACACAAGACAAACTCAATACACCAGAGTGTGACACTGAGTCCACCTCCCTTCTTGTACTTCGATACACTAGGGTCTTTCCCAAGTCCATTAGAAGTCTCAAAAAAAAAAATGGTACTGTCAAAAGATGCTGCACTTCACCTCTATGGAAGTTGCCTTCACCACACTTTCAGAGTTGGCACACACTAAATACAGCAGAAACAGCAGCTGGTTGCTCCTCTCAACCAATAAGTGGCTCATTTATTAAGCACGGATGACTACAGCACTGCAAATGCCAAAGGAAACCTGCCTTTCACCTCGTCCTACCAAATAACATTTGTTTGAAAACAAGTTTTGCTTCACCTCTACGCAATAGTTCAATATATATTTATATATATGCATGCAAAGAATTAAAAAAGACTCATGGTAACTGATATTAATTATCAGTAGAGACAAAAATAAGCGTTTTACTTCTAAGCGCCTGTTTTCCGATTTCTCACTTGAATTATACTCCATATAACCAAGCTCAAAAAATAAAAGCCATGCCACTGCAGGCTTCCTTACGAAGATGGTTGTATGGTGTTCTCTTTTTGGACACCAAACTTGAAAGCAGTTAGCTGGTTTCCCAAAGAGATATACCGTTGTCTACAGAACCAAGTCTAAGCAGTTTCTGCCTGAGGTACAGTGTTTTCTTAACACTGTCAGAGTCTCATTTGGTCACACAACACAGATGGTTCTTACCAAGTTTCACTGTGCTGTGTATTTATACAGTAGTATCCAAAGCAAGAGTTCTCAGATAAGGTATGATGCTGCCCCACCCCCAGGGAATCACAAGCCTCAAGGTTACATTGGAATGAGATCATGAGCAAAAGAATTAAAAAATTAATGGCTCTGGAAGGGCTCAATTAGAACAGGAAGCCACTACACTGGGGAAAACATGAGAATGGACCTAACTTGAGGCATGGTTACAAATTATAACTACTATTCAAGACAAAAATCAAACTGTAATCCAGCCAGATGACAACAATACCCATGTGCAGAAGACAGCTTGATGAGCATAAAAGCTGATATTTCCCTAAACTCCCCAGCTGTTCTTCCATATTTTCAAAGTACACTAACAGTTATGTAAAAGAAAACCAGTGATCATCCTCTAGTTTCACACTTACCACCTGATGTTCTACAACCAGTCTGTCACTAACTGCGAAACCACAGCATTATTATGTCCAAGATATGCTTTACTAAATGAAAGGATTAGCAAAGAAGCTTTCAAAGACAGGAAGAAGCTATAATTTCTCAAACATGGTTCCTCAGTTATAATTTCCCTGACCCTTAACCTAGGATGAAGTTTCATAAAAGGAAAGCTTACCTTCTTAGGAAAAGGGATCCAACTTGCTAAACAACCAACAGAAGCACATGCAAGCAGGCTCCTTCAGAGGAGCAGCAGTTATATGATAAATGGCAGTAAGATTAAGCCACTGGACAAATTGGATTAATGCTAGTGGGCCTCTCTCATTCAGACCAGTGCTCTTAACATAACTCCAGCGGTTTAGGGGCCCCTACAGTTCACACTGATTGGGGGAAAATGCATTCAAATTACCTATCAGGCAAATTGACCTATAAACACTAATTTTGACCTGGCCACTTTTGGCCTTTCGTTTTATGCTAGTTTAGGAGCTCTCAGACGACACTTTTTATGAACAAGATACTGAAGACGAATTCTAGATTTCATTCAATAAAAAAGGAAGAAGTCACACGTAATGAAGCAGTAGTTATTCAAAGAGAGGGAATAGCCTCAGTTTTTGCAACATCCATCCGTCCAAGGTAACTTCTACAGATCACACAGAAGCTTTAGGTCTCTCAACTGTCAGGCACACCTATAGCTGCATATACTGATCTTCATTCATTATATTTGGAGAGGAGGTGGAGAAAGGAAAGAGGCAGCTGAACACTTTCTCCACACATGTAGTGATTAGTCCTACGTAATCCCATTTCTCTAAATTTCTAGATTGTATTGCAAAACAAACTCTGAACAACAGCCACCACATGCTTACCTATCTCAGACATTACCTTCATCAAAACTTCTACCACAAGTAGGCAATTCCAAAGCACATACAAATAACTGAATTACCTCCTCCCATTCCTACAAACAAATCCTGTTTTTTGGTTTGCTTTTTTTAAGATGGTAAGTTACTGTAACATGTAATAGGAGATGGGTTTAGAGGTAATTAAATTACTCCACCTGCAAGTACGGTATTTCACACTCAACACGTCTTAGCCCATCTTGCAATTTAAAATTAATATACACCATTCAAACCGTGATCACATTAAATCTACACAGGTGATAGAAACTTCAAATCACAACATGTAGCCTGCTTTCAAATAAATCTGTTGAATTCAACATTTCTGAAAGAAACTGCCTGGCTTCTCCCTCTTCCACTGCATTAAACTGGGAAACTGGTAGCAAGTCTTCCAATGTAGTGTATTTTGTCCTATGACGAGTGAGACTGCTATCCTTTTGGTTACTACTTTTTCGTATCAAATCTTACATGGAAGAAAACATTTAAGATGACCCACAAGGGGAAAAGTAAATGCCCCTTCTGTTAAGGAAGAGATTGGAGCTCAGTAGTCCAAAACATAAGATTAGGTTGCAGTTCACCACAAACAAGGCCTAAAAATGTGCCAAATTAAAACCAGGGATGAAGCGCTACTTGAAAACCATAGTACTCAGTCACATTTTTTCTGGTCATTCCTACAAAGTTCTTGTGATTCTGTTCAGAAATTGAAGAGTTCATTAGGAGAAGTTAAAAGTCAAGAACTTCAAGTGCACTGTCTTTTTTTATGGTTTCTTTCTCTATCCACTTCATCTCTTTTGCAAAATAAAAGAAGCCCCTCACCATCCCAAATTCCTAGTGCTAAAAATACTTACAATCAAATAGAAGATACTGCAGTGTTACCTTCCAGCAATCAAGGACTGCTAAGCGCTGAGTAAAACACTCAAAGCCCAGAAGGAGACAGTCCAAGTACCTGCACTACAACGGGGACCCTCTGTCTCACAACCAAGACACATAGAAGTACAGTTACTTTATATCAAGTATTGCAGTCAACTGGAACCCACTCCGTATTAGGCATCTATTCTTCTATAGATAGCAGCAAGATAGAACAAACTGATGCTGGGATCACAGTATGTTAGAAAGTCACTCACAGGCAGCTGAAGTTTTCCCTTCTTCCCTTGCAACAAAACAGAACCTGATCAAAAGCAGACAGCACTGCTCAGGGCACAGTCTCAGCCAAGAGCTAGGCTCCCTTTTCACCAAGTTCAGTAGCATGTTTGATCTCTACGTCCACCTTTATTTTTAACTCAGTGACTAGAAGATAAAAAAAAATCCCCCTTATGCTGACCCCAATCCACCTTTCCCCAGTTTGAAAACCACCATGAGACTAACTAATAAAAATACACAAATAATTCATTAATCATTATGAAAACAACACTAACATATTCTGCTCTAGAATAAAGACACAGTACATAGCTTTCAGGGCACAGAAAGGCACAAGAAGGAATTTCATTCTCTCAGACTGTAGTGTCCCGATGGTTTTGGATGCAGGCTTCCTCAAATTGTTAGAGCAGGTGCATAAGATAGTTTATGAATATATTATTTTGTACATATGTGTTTAGAAAACACTTGTAAGCTCCATTTAAACACTAGACTCCTACAAGAAATACCTTGGAGTTGTCACATTCCTAGAACAGCCACGGGGAAGGAAAGAAAAAAAGACCAAAACAAAGAAAAATACATCACAAAACTTATTTGATCTTAGTACTATGTGGAAATCACTAGTTTAAACACTAATTCTTTCCTTGAAGCTGGTGTAGCGAGTGTAATAACAGTGAGCTAGAAGTCAAGAACACATAGTCTGGATGTTCACTAAATTAGTAGAATCTTTGATACAATTCTGAAGTAAGAACACAATGAGGATTCCCTTTGCAAGCTCACGCAAGAAAAATACCATCTGATAAAACCCAGCATATCAAAGTTCCTGGTACCACACAAAACCCAGACTGATGAAAACATGCACCTAACTGATCAAAACAGTATAATGCAAAAATGTATGCATGTTTTTACTTACAGAGGTTGTATTCATGTTTCCTGCTAGATACTCATACTATTCTCCCAATTTGCTTACAGGAAGAACCAGAAGGTCTAAGCAGCATCTCAAGCCATGCCAAACCATTTGCTGCTATACTTAATTTTCCAAGTCTGATAAGTGTTTATAGTTGTTAAAATGTTAACAAATGTTAACCAATCTCCTGAAAGGAATAAATTCCTGGACTATTCTCTAATAACCAGAAGAGTGGGGCTCAGAAGGATGTGGGCTCTATTTATTCCTAGAGTTCTGACTCTTCACGCTGTTTCCACCCAATAAAACCAGGACAAAGCAGGTAGATACACACTGGAAAGCACAGAGAGTATCAACATCTTTGAAGAGCTGAAACATTCAGGACATTACAGCAAGGTAAATTATGCAGTCTTTCACATATGTACTTACTCGTTATCTCAGCAACACTACACAACTGCAAGTGGGACAAAAGGTGATTTGTACAACCTAAGACACCATTCACCATGTGAAAGTTTAAGAACCCTTGATCCTTGCTGAGCAAGTAATTTCCTTCCAACATGCGGTAAAGCCTATAGATCAGACTCATCTTACCAGCACAACAAATTTAGTTGTCCAAGGCCTAAGATGCAATCTATGATTAGCCACTTAGTCACCTGTGCTTACAAAACACTGTCTATTTGAAATAATCTCATTTATTTCAAAGAGGTAGGCAAAACTTTGAGAAATAGTTGCAGAGTTAAGCCTTCAGGGCCCATACTTAAGATCTTGGCCAGAGTAATTTCTAAACATTTCACTCACAAAGAACATCCTGGCTTTCCTGAACAACAGCCACGAAGGACAACGTGTATCTGGTTATAATGAATACTTTAAATTAAAAAAGAGAGGCATGTACTTGTGTATATTCTCTTCCCAGTTTCTTTAACCCAAGCCTTTTATTTAGTGGGTACTGTATAGCTGTTCTTAAACCTTCTGAAAAAAAGGCACCAAGAAATTGTGAGCGCACTATTCCTGAGACACTCAGCACCTTCTCTCTGTAAAGAAAAAAACTGTTAGGATCCTCCATGCCTTATCGTTTTAAAAGCTATTAAGTTGTGTGTTTCTCCAGGTGCCACTTTAAAAGCGGAGATCATTTTATCATTGTATTCCCTCTATTCCAAAACGATCCCTTCCCCTAGAATGAACTTTGTTTGCAATTCAGCCAAGTTCAACTGCCAAGCATTTCTAAACGCTTGCATGTGCTAGTCTTGTTTATGAAATGGAAACTCTATCACAGAATCCCAAAAGCCTAAGGTACAACACATCTGAATCCTAGACCATGTGCAAGTTCACTATTCAATACATTGTTAAAGAGATGCTAAGAAACTAGAAGCATATTTGAGTATTTGCAGGCCATCTGAAACTAATTCACACTCTCAACCCAAACAGCTATTTTATTCTGTGTTCTTCTTAAGCCTGTATTCTATTTTTTCATTTTCTCTTTCCCTTTTTTTTAAAGCAGCGAGAGAAGTGGGCAAGAAGGAATGTCATTCTTCTATATATTTATCTTTTAGTATGAGTTTCTCTTCTATTAGTGCCAGTCATCAGGTTTACGACAAGATGAAGTCAAAGTACAGGGATGTTCGAGCCAAGACATTTTAAAACTAAAACAAAATACAGACAGTTAAAACACAGTGAGTTAGAAATCCGTACAGGCTCAGTAAACATGCGATTGGCTAACATTAACTTCTAAAACTTTTAGGGAGGAGTAAGCTAACATCTGCAGGCCTAGAGCTTCCACAGCTTCAACGAGCTGATGGATTTTGCTTACATTAACACATGCTCTAGCGAGAATTGTTTGTCCTATGAACTACATACTTGATATTACCATACTGACAAAAATATATAAGCCACGGACAATTAGATCCTTTCAGGTACAGTAACAAAGCATTTGAAGATAATTATCTAGTGTATGTCCCCTCCCCTTTTACTGTGCAGACGAAGGCACTGGCAGCTCACTTTCAGACTGGCAGGTAGAGCTGTACGACCGTCGCTGGAAGTAGGATGAGAGCCCGTACGCAGCCTTGTCATTTGCTTCTGCTAACGCACAAAATGGAAAGAGCGCCTAGTATTTTGCAAGCAGGAGAGGGAAAAGTTACATACCGGTTACTTTACTGACAGACAAATCTCAGGAGGTTACACGGACCGTCCAAAATAACACCAAAAATAAGAGGCTGCCATTTACCATCTGTTTGCCTCTCTCAGGAAAAAAAAAAAGTGCAGATCACAAGAACAAATGGAGCCTGGCTCCAGGGAGGAGGAAGAAGGGGAGAAAGGAAATTTCCACGCAAATCCGAAGTGAATCACGCCGCGATCCCCGCGCCCGGCCGCGCCGGCCTCCCCCGGCAGAGGCGAGCGGGTCCGGGGCACC
>VWZZ01006858.1:10531-24045 GCA_013399095.1 Psophia crepitans | reverse complement strand
TGGGGCGGGACCTGCGGCGGGGGCCGGCCGGGCGTTTGGGCGGCTGCTCCGACGACCTTTACGCGAGAGACGGGTAATCTCCGAGCTCGGGGCGCTCCGCTGCCAGCCCGGCCACCATCTTACATTAGGGAGACTTGCCCTGGACGCCGCCTCCACCGCGCTTGCGCCGCCGACAATGGGCGGGGAGCAGCGGCGGGAGGGGGAGACGGGGCACGACGGCAGTAGCCGCGACGGCGCCGGGCATGACGGGACTTGTAGGCGGCGGCGCCGGCCCGGGCAGCGCAGCAGGAGGCGGCTCCGAGGCAGTCCTGAGCCGGGAGGGCCGCTGCCGCCCGGCAGGGCCGGGAACCCCAGCCCTTCTCCCCATGCGAGGTCACTCCGGCGCCGCGCTCCGGGGACACCCGGGCCGTAAACCCGCTGCAATTTCAGCCACCTGTTGCTGGCCATTAAACCGGCGCAGGATTAAAGTACTGGGTTTATTTTTAATCTTTTTTCCCCCCTCTCACTGATGTTGCTTTGGTTTTGTTTTCCCCCGCCGGGCCGAAGCGACCCCGTCTACTTCCCGCTCAGACTCCGGGCCGTAACGCCTGGGGAGGGGCTGTCCTCCCAGAAACCGGCCGCCAGCACGGGCCACCCTCACGGCGTTTCGCTGCGGGCTGGACGCGGCTCCCGCCCAATTCAACACCGGCAGCGGTTCCTCACAGCGCCTCCTCCCCCTCACACGCCGGGGAGAGCGGGGCTGTGCCCCTGCGCTGCCCGGTACAGCCTCCGCTCCTCACCTCCGGGAGGGGACCCCCGCACCACCTCCCCCCTTACCCTTCCCTTTCCCGCTCCTCCGCCCCCCGTTCTTTTGTGTTCTTTTTTTTTTATTCCTCACAGGCTCCAACGACGAGGACCCGGTGTGACAGGATTGCTTCGCGAACGAGGACATCTGTTTCTGAAGCTGCAAAGTTTGCAGACCCCTTCCACGTCCCCCCGGCTCCCGGTCCGCCCCGCCGCTGTCCCACCAGGCCCCGCTCCAGGTGGCCCAGCGCCTCTGTGCGCCCCGGCCCAGCTGCCCCTGGCCGCGGGCACTCGCACGGTGCTGCCCCTTCGCTGAGGAGATTGTTGTTGTTGTTATTGTTAGGGTTTTCCAGGTCCATTCTCCGTTTGGTACAGAAGCCAAGGGCACAGGAAAAGGTGTTTTCTTGGTTTGCTCTCTCCACTTACAGAATCCAGGCAAATTCTGTTTTCTTGCATAGGGGCTGTGAGTAATTTTGACAGAAGCAACTTCCTACAAATTTTCAAGGACAGGATCTTTCCGCTGCCCGAAAGGCCCTTTTTTTTTTTTTTTTTTTTTTTTTTTTTTTCACAAACCATGTTACTTCTGTCTCCTTTCTACTGTGGACACCCTGGGCCATGGGCCTGTTAAAGCTGGACCCGTAACTCTCCCTTCCTTTCTCCTGCAATCCCCATTCCACACAAAGGCCCTCATCACCTCAGCCAACAGACAAAAAAAGAACTTTTACCCGCTGCCTTTATAGCTCTCCAATGGCTCTCCTGCACTGGCATCCTTGCTCCTCCAAACAGGCAGCCTCATCCTGGCTGTTTAATTCTCACCTATATCCAGTGCACAAGCTGTTACCACTTTTGCCATGACAATGCCCACCTGGGAATTTTACTTATTTCAGCGACTGATAGGCAAGAGAAGTGTTCATCGCGGAATGCACTGGCATAGCTATTTTGTTTAGCAGCATGACATTTTCCTCCTTTACTTTTGTGTCTTAGATTTAAGTGGTATGCTAGTGCAGCCTCATTCAAAATGCTCATTCCACTAACAGTAAAGTACCTTGTGTTGGCATAGCTTATTCTCCTTCCTAAAACAAGTTAACATTACCTTGTGCATATTAAATTTTATGTCAATATACATGTATCCACACCAGGAAAGCACTATGAATTAACTTTATCACTTGCTGTAGGCAAGACTCAGGTCTGCATTCAGTCATCTTGACATGTGAACATAAATGCAGTGTTTTGAAAACAAAACATAAACTGGAGTATGAACACCTATATATGTGTGAAATTCCATGTTTGTGTATATATTCGACTGTAACATATACTTCACATATAAAGCTACATATTAATCAAATTTAGGTGAAAATATATATATAAAATAATACATTTCTCAAAAAGTTTATAATTTTCATGTTTTCCTATCAACCTACATATAAACCATTGTGTTCCAGAGGTACCCATTATGTAAGTAACTTATATAAGTGATGTAATTGTTGACACATCTAATACCTGGCAATGTTTCCTGTTGAATAAAAGCAAATATTCTGACTTGGAAAGAAAGATTAAAAATAGTGTCTCTAAAAACTGCAATTCTTGGTCAAAGTTGAGAGTGTTTATTAAGTGAATGCTGTGATTTCTTTTAATCCAGTATCGAGGAGTCTTTCCCTTAGTAAGAGTCTGTTCATATCTCTTTGCTGAGCCCTGCATGAACACAAATTTCAGCAGCATCTGATAATACTGCAGAAAAAAATCTACATGGCTGAAGGTTACCCATAGCCCTGCTTCCACCTCTGCTTTAATCTGTTAAGAATAATTCACTAGGCCATCATGTGACCATTGTAACATTTAAGATGTCCTTAAATTGATTATTTTCTTGCTTTTAAGTAATTGGTTTTGTTAGTTTAGTCTTACATAGCCACATTTTGACACCTAATTTGCTTTTGGAAATGTTTGGTTTTCACTTGTTTTTACTAGGCCTGATAACTGAGCAGGACTGTTTCTAAGAAATCGTTTCCATATCTACAAGGAAAAGCTTTCAAAATACATTTTCTTCAAAATAACCAATGTGTGCTAGCTAGAGTAAAAATGTGTATCCTTATGATTTATTTATTGTGCTTCAGCCTCCATTTCCCCGTGATTCACAGACTCATAGAATCACAGAACGGTTTGGGTTGGAAGGGACCTTAAAGACCACCTAGTTCCAACCCCCCTGCCATGGGCAGAGCCACCCTCCGCAAAGCGTGCATTCATTGTATACGCACTGTTGTGCACTGATTCACACTGCGTGCTGGGAAGATGTTCTCCTGGGCTGTACTGCACGGTCACTGTCTGGCGGAGAAAATATAGGGACTTACTGGGATTCTGCAGTTTGGGGTGAAACTAAGCTATTTTCAGGACTTGTCCAGTGTCAAGTCACTGACATTTCAAATGGCTGCCAAGCTGTATGGAGGAAATGTGGCAGAGATCAATGGTGGAATGTCCTGGGAAGGGGTTAGAAAGAGACATGATGGTGGTGAACCAATACTGATAGAAAAGGAGGTGGAGACTGAGTAATTCCCATGCCTGGTTGGAATGAAGAGTAATTATGCTGGGACTTCAAGATAGTAAAGTTTGCAAAGTATCTGTACCAACTGTAGTCTGAATATTCAGCGACAAACATCCCAATACAGCAGCACCTCTGCATGTGGACATGTGCAACCACTAGTGCCTCAGCGCTTGCCAGCAATCCAGTTGGCTTGCTGCTCACTGCACTGATGCTGGTCTACCAGTCCGTGCTGGAAATGTGTACTGTGTGTGTGTTTCAGTGTGCTGGTGCTGAGAAAATACTTTCAAGATTTGGAAAGGTCACAATCCTTCGTTGGGCTGAAAGCAGTGGCTGGACGTGTGTGCCTACATTTCAGACTGAAAGTCAGGTTTCATAAATAAGAAAGAAAAAAAAAGGTATTTTTTAAAGCTTTTGCAAAGCCTCATTGATTAGTATGGAAAGTTCACAGATATCAATGCAGAATGATATACAATCGTTGATGACAGGTTTTTTAGTAATTCAGCCTTATTTACTGCAGCAAAAATAAGGATTGCTCCCCAGACTGTAATGGATGTTGATGATGTCTCCATTCCTTTTGTCACTCTGGGAGATCCAGACATCTTTCTGCTGCTTTGGCTAATGATGCCTTTTATTGGGCAAATGTAATGGAGAAAGAAACTGTACGACTGTTCCGAGTAACTGTAGAATAATAATGAAGGACTTTACTGGGAAATTGAAGGGCAGGTGGAGGAGCTTTACAAATGCTTTGATCAATATTTGTTGTGAGTGGTAGATGTTCACCATGTCTTGTTCGAACTCAGTAAGAGAAGGAGGAAGTGTCTGTGCTGCTCAGGGAAACAGGATGAGGGATTTGTCCTGCTCTTTCTTAGGTGAGAGAATACAGTGGTGAAAAAGAGTGCATTATAGCCAAAGATATGAGAGAGATGCCTCTTTGTTAATGTTTTTGTGTTAATAGGGGAAAATGAGAACTTTAGATGGATGCTTCAGCCAATATTTTCATTATAATCTTTATTTATTCAGCATAACTCTGGCACAATGCACCTTATCTGCTAAGTGCCACCTATCTTTGCAAACGAAAGCAGAAATCCCTCCTGTTTTCTGGAAAGGGTGCAGCGGGGACCTCCAGGGAGCTACCACTACTCTTGTTAACCTCAGGGTATGCTTGAGGTAGTGATATAACGTCCTAATAATATTCTTCAGAAGTCTGTTTTCTTCTGCACAATTTACAACAACTCTTCCTGTACATTGTTTTCCATGTCCCAAACTCCTCTGAATCTAGGCACTTGTGTGAAAGCTAGCACAAGTTGTCACAAGCATCCTTCCAGCTTTTTTTTTGCCTTCTGGCTCTTGTGCTGAAATCCATTCATAGAATCCTTGGACTTCTCCTTCCTATCCTCTTTTTCTTTTTTGAACATTTTTTATGCGTCAAGCAGCTTGCAAGACTCAAGTTCCTCCTCATAACGGTGCCTTGGTTGCCAGAGACATACTGCAAATATTTGCGATTTCTACACTGAACTCGGTGCCAATGATAATAGGTTCAATTTTCCCCCCTCAATTTTGGAATTGTCATCTGTTTTTCCAGTCTGGGATTGCCTAGGAAATGGATGTTCCCAGGGAACCCGGTAGCGTGTAGTAAAATAAGATGCCTCCTACTCTACATCTCCTTTCCGTAGAAATCCTATGCTGGCGTTGGAATGGGAAAGAGGGAAAAAGATACTGGGCTGATGAGAGCTGAGTAGTAACAGGATTCAAGTTTGCAGCTCCATGTGCACATCTGTAGCCATGTTACCTTGAAGTGTGTTTCCAAGAGATGAGGAAAAGTCTTACTGAAAAAGGCAATGGATAAATCAGAAAGATAGGCAGCATTGCACTGAAGGGTACTAAAATATATTCGATTGCGGAAGTGAGAGAGACACACCACGCAGATAAGCAACAAAGAAGGCTGCATTGCTTTGCTCTGTGCATAGTAAAATGGAGTGCAGTCTTTGCCTTGAGATCTCCTGTAACACACACAGGTCAGCATCATGTGCCCTAGAAGGGAACAGACTTTAAAGCAATTGGCCTGAATCCAAGAATTTTATATTGCCAAGGATTTGATTATAAGTGTCTTATAATCTCAGCATTTTGAAATGTTTAATTTTGGTAATTCGTCTCATAAAATCTGAAAGGAGCTAAAGACTGCTGAACAAAGTATGAGCCAAAGTATATTTGCTATTGCTTTTTTTCTGCATCCGCTATTGCAATAAATATGCCTACCCCGCAGTCTGTATTCCCTTTAACTCACGCGGTGCTGCCGCATTGTTTGGGTGATAGGAAGAGCAGCAGCGAGCCCAGATATGTAGTCGAGCAGCGCAAGGTGGGACAGAAGATTGAGTTCTTGTTTGTGGAGCACCACAACGACCACCCGAGGGAAGGCGGTGCCGAGCGGATGGAAAGATGCAGCTCGTTTCCACCACTGGTGATGGCATCCAGATACTACCTGGTTTAGAGATGCAATGTATTACATTACAATGAATACAGGACATGATAGGCGCATTTCCCTCTGCAGCATTTTCAACCTGACTGTCTATCTGGATTTCAAACACCATTTTTGTAACCTCAGTCTATGCATTTCAGTTTAGTGGTTTGAAAAAATATTAGCTCTACAACTCTCTGTTTGAAGTGACATCATTTGTCAGCTGAGGTAAATCACCTGGGTGTGTTACAATACTCGGTTTTGGTGGTGGCTTCCCATGGATAAATCTTTCACAGCTCATCCTATTCCGAACAATTAGAAGTAGTGGAGGTCCTGTTCACATCCCTTGCGCTCTTGTAGACCAGCCAGCAT
This sequence comes from Psophia crepitans, assembly GCA_013399095.1. Classification (NCBI taxonomy): domain Eukaryota; kingdom Metazoa; phylum Chordata; class Aves; order Gruiformes; family Psophiidae; genus Psophia; species Psophia crepitans. The sequence goes on along the minus strand of VWZZ01006858.1, from coordinate 17,899 downwards.
TATATTTGCTTTATGGTGGCACCGGTCCATTTCTCTTGCATTCAGTTTGGCCAACACTCACAAATCTGTGTGTTTGAGGCAGTGTCAGAGCATTGGGGCTGGCAGTGCTACACACAACCTGTGAGACAGTATCAGGGGAGGAAAAGAGGTGCTGCTTTAAAAACCTGTGTGAATCTGGGGACACACACACACACTGGAATTGGAAAGGAAGCTGAGAGCATTCATTGAGAGTGATAACATACCTAATCCAGATGATTTTCTAACAGAAGAGGGCACTGAGGGGCCAGACCACAAATGAACCTTATCCCCTGTACAACGAGGGCAAATCATTCAAAAACGGACAGAATCCTCTCATGAGCTTGACACAGCTCATAGCTGAAGGCTGTGGGCTGGTGAGCCGAGGTTTCATTCATGCAAAAAGAAAGCCCAGCCACTTTAAAACAATCTTTGCAAATGCACTCAAGCCAGCTCATCTAAAATATTTGAAGTAACATTCCTGTGTAGATAGGACTTCATTATGTTGCTTGTTATTGTTTTCAGGGAGTCCTCACCTGCGCTTTAAAGCACAACATACATTACGAGAGAATGATTGCTCAGTATTGTTGTGTTCCTTAATTGTCATCTTTATTAGTGTGTTCAAAGGAATGTATTTTTTCCTTTCTGCCCTCCTCTGCCTGCATCTGACAGCACTCAGCATTCTCCACCGAGCTCAAAATTGCTTGCATTCTTATAAAAATGCCTCAGACGTATGGGATTTGCTGAGATGAAATAAAAAGTGCACGACTTGAGAAAATGCAATACTTGATCCTGCGTATTGATTCCATGGCCGCCGTATAACGAGGAGCTGTTAGTTACAGGAATTTCCGCCGACTTTATCGGCATTGGTGCTCATGTTGTGCGTAGGCCAGGTGTGACGGGAGCTCACCTGTCAAGAAAGTATGACGTTGCGTTAAAGGGCTGGGGTGAACTTTGGTGCTTGTAAATATATTGCTCCAGCCAAGCTCCAGCTGCAACCTTGCAGTTTTCCAGGCTGATCTACTTCCTTCTGCCAAAGGAATGTGAGCTACCGCAGCTAATTTTATGCTATATAAATAATGCTGATAGAGAGACAAGCCTGAAGTTAGGTAAGTTAGATAGGCAAAATAATAGATTAAATAGGGAAGTCAAAGCATTTGTTAATCAGAAATATGAGTATGTTCCTTAAGGAGCTGCAGGAACCCGACTGTAATGATGACAAATGAGAGATCCCAGAATAATAAGATCGGTCTTGCATATAGGCAGCACCATAACCGAGACTCTGTATGACACAGATGTGCTTGTTGTACAGAGAAATTGGGCCCTTATATCCTGATGGAGAACATTTCCTCTTCTTAACAGCCTGTGTTTGACACGCCAACAGAGCGAAGGTTGTGCCGTGTGCCTTGCACCGCTCTGCTCTCTCCCCTTCTGCTCCGGCTTCCCTCCGGTGGCCTGCGGTGTGACCTGCGGCAGGGCCAGGCTGAGAGCCACCGAGGGCAGAACTGGTACCCCCACCGTATTGTATAGGTTAACCAAGACACCTAAAGGACAGTAGATATTTCTGTATTTTAATACATTTTTTTTTATTCTGTCATATGCATTTTGAAATTTTACTGTGTTTTCCCATGCAACATTTTAAAATCATTAGAATCATGCGCATTACTGCATGAGTAGGAGAATTTCCTGCTAACAGGCCAGATGTAGAATTAAAGCCCTGAGTAGACCTAGTTTGTTTTCCTCTTAATAATCTCGCACTTCTTTTTTTATTTTAAAGGAATGATAAATTGCCTCTGAGTCATAAATAGGTTATTTTAAACTGTCGCCAGTCAGCCTCTGATAGGAGCCATATTTTGCTAAATCATGTAAATCATGTGATGATTTTTACTTTAACTTACTTCCATTTTCTTTTCTTCTCTTTACTCTCTTTGTACTGATATCATACCTGGGAAATCAAAATGAATTTTTGCATAGACAACCCCCCAACAGATGTGCCACCAGCACTGCCACTGATAGTGTATCGTGTCATGCTTGCCTGAAGTGCTTAGAAGCTGTTTTACGCAAACTCACTGTATGCCTTCAAACGTACTGCGCAGTTGTTGGACTGGGGAGAAGGAAAGATATGCTGAGTTTTTTTGTGTGGTTTTAGTCTGTGCCTAGCAGTATTTCTAACTAGTAAATAAACCAGTGTAATGTCTAAAAGCCACAACTTGCAAAACTCTTAGGTGTCTGTATTTGCACAAGATCCCACTTAAGTCGCCCTATTTCCAAAACAGGAGCAGTTGGAACTTCTTCTGAGGTCAATCAAAACTCATATTCTCTGAAAGACAGTTCCATTCTGCAAGTTTCCCACACAGGATTTCCATGCTGAATATTAGACCTACACTGTGGAAAACACTGGATATAGTATTAGTATTAAACAACAAAAAAAAAAGAGATGGGTACCCACCAGATTCTACCAAATGTGTCCAGAATCTTCCATGTTTAATCTCTTGGGTGTATTATGTTGGGATAAATTTTGAAAAGACTTCAGGGTAAAGCTATGACTAAGCAGAATAGTAGGTAATGAAGAATCTCCTGAGAGAAGAGAGTAGGGAATGTACCATGGAGTAGGGTGATGCTTAACAGTAGGTTCTGCCATAAGCACATGAACAGCTTCACTGTCCTTCAGAGGCAGCCCATTCATTCAGCTGACATGGTTGGCCATCACTTTCTTCACTCTCCAGAACAGAAGCAGCAGAGTAAGAGCATTAAGATTATGTGCACAGCCAGCTACTTCCCACTTGGGTAGAGACTTTGCCAAACTCAGGGACGAGAGGGAAGCAAGTTGCTGGTTGCTTGTTTCTTCACTCGTCCTCTTTGCAGATAGGAATCTAGACACTGGACTTTCTTCCCTCTGAGTAATATATACCTTTCCTCATTCTTCTGAGCAGTATATACATTGAGTCATTGCAGGCCTACTTCAAAGGCACGGAAATCAGAGGAAGAACTCGCAGACCTTTCCTCACTATAGTGAAGTCATACGTTCTCACCTTAGGACAGGTAAACAGCAAGTTGTCTCAACTGAGATCTCAGTACAGACAAAGGATTTGTTTTTTCATCTTCAAGATCTAGTTAAAATCCAAGCTTACCTCAGTTTAGTCATGTAAGTGAAAATATGCCTGTGGATTTTATTTAAAAATAGCTAAATAGGTAGAGTATAGGTACAGTATCAATTTAATGAGGTATGACTACTGTCATGAAAAGAGCAGAAACAAAGAATGCAGGTCTTAAAACATGAAGTAAAACTGCTGAAAGAATAACAATGGTTCTGTTATACTCCTCTAGAAAGGAGAACGTGATGGCCTAATTGAGTTTTATTAGGCATTGCTCTCTAATTGTTGATGTGACTGAACGATCAAAACTGTAAAAGAGGCTTGGCTAATATTCTGAGCAGTGTAATTCCTTAAGAAAACTTAGCTATGATACAGCATTCACCTTTAATTGGTACCTTTCATCTCAGATAACTGAGGAATTAAGAGGATAAATAGAGCCACCCGAGGTTTTCATGGCTCATCTGCATCTTGTATAGCCCTTTAGTTTAGTGGCAGGTTATGTCCTCCTTACATCCTGATAAAACCGCTCTACGCGTCATGAAGCAACCAGCTCACGAAAGAAGTCTCCAAAAAATTCAGCACACAAAAGTTGAAAAGGATGGGATATCTAAGCCCTCTTTTTAGGAAGCGCTACAGTGCTTAAGCTTTTCCACCTGTGAAATTCAAGCAGCTGTTTTAAATAAAAGCTCTAAAAGTGAGACCTGGCAGCTCAGGCTGCAGAGGGCTGTCAACTGCTGTGCAACAGGTTGACAGCACAATTACCTGTGAGGTGTGTCCCACTGGGTATAGGCTGAGCTAGGGCAACTGGTTCATGTTACAGCACATGACAAAAGGACAAAAGGTTACCAGAAAGGTGATTACTCCTGTCCCACCACAGCAGTCCTTGTGTCGGTTGACTCCAGCACAGGCAGCCAGGCTTCCATAGAAGAACTTCTTGCTACGACATGGCTGACTCCAGCCCTGATTTGGGTGACAGAAGGATGTGGGCAGAGAAGCATCATGAGTGAGAATATATACTGCCCTGTGTGATATTGGCTGTGTGTGTACATACTGTCCCTGTACCTTTTCCCCTTAATTTCAAATGCCAGCAATTAATACTATCTATCTCCTTAACTATCTCTAAGTCTATGTTTGCACAGCATTTAAAGAAGAGGTAAGCTGTTTATGAGCAGGGAGTCCTAGCAATGTGGAAGGCTGTTAGCTCCAGAGGGAGACTAACTCTTCAAAAAGTCCTTTTTCTTGTGTTATGCATGAAAGTCAGCATGAGGTAAGACTTACTTGTATAGTTATTTTATGTACCCATAAACAGAGAGAAAAGACACAACTTTCAGACAAGAAATCAGTTTATTGAAAGCACTGGGGCTATATGACTCACTGGTTTATACAGAGTAGGCAAACAAACCAGAAAGTATTAAAAGAGTGGCTCTGATCAATAAAAACAAAAACAAAACCATGTTTTTGTTCTTGCTGAGATCAGAAATAAAAAAAAAATATCTACCCTTAGAATACAGATTGCCTTGGTTTGGAATACCTGTAAAGAAAAAAAGGTTATAGCTGGTTAGGCTGACAAGAGCTGATGGAAGTGGTGTCCCCTTTCACACATGGCTCAGGCTTTCAAGAACTCTCCAAAGTAGTAGACACTTAAGTTACATTTCTTTGTGAATTAGGGAGAAAGTGAATTAGTAGCTGAGTCTCACATTACCTGAGCAAGAGCTCTAGACAGAGGGCCTTGGGTTGGGCTTCCTTCAATTCTTTTAGTTGATGCCGATGCTTTTGTCCAAAAGACTTAATCACTGAGACAAATCACAAGAGAAATACTCTTTACCTGGTGGTCAGATCAGTCTTTTGAACGGTGGGATTATCTCTATCCCATTCCCTGGCAGGTTCCAGATCCACATCCAGTGAAAGTTTAATTATTTTTGCAAAATGAAGTGGCACTAACGAGAGACTAAGAGCATATAATGCCAAAGTCACCCCCAAATTTTATGGGAGGTAGGAGATGTATGTTAAGCTGCAGGGGGCAGAACTTAGCAAGCCTCTCACAACATGAAGAAGTGATCTGAACTCCAGTGAAAGGGAGGCATTAAACTTTCCTATAATGCTGTTTGGATCTCACCTCAAAACTGACACTAGAATTTCTGAGAAGTTCTGGGAAATCACACTCTGAAACATATTTAACATCTGTCAGTATAAAACGTCAAAGCAAGCCACCCCAAAAGTGCAATCAAATCTTCACTAAAAATAAGGCCACCTGATTTTTAGGGGTTTCTCATAGCTTAGTGTCCTTGTTTAGTTATAGTCTAAATATACCTGCAAGCAAACCTTTCCCTCAGTGTCTCAGAATGAGTCAGTACCTCAAGCTTCTCCTGGGCTGGACCTCATCACAACTTCTTGTTCCTGCAGACAGACTGTGCATTAAATAAGATTGAGAGTGATGCATAAGAAAAACAAAATTATATTATTAATAGGCAGATGCCTAGGAATGCAGCCGAGTGACACACTGAGTGTTATTTCCAAGCAAATATTGATTGTCGTTTATAAAGAGATAGCACAAGATGCAAAGCTATCCTGAGATCATAATTTACTGCTGTCTACATAAAGAGAACTGGTATGACCCCTTATGCAGATACAAACCATAATGATGAATGTAGGTCTTGACCTTTGAATTTCCATTCTTCAAATCAGTATTTCTAGTATGTATGCTTTCAGTCGGTTATTAACTTTGAAGGGAACTATTCTCCTAAGTATGCTTTATTATAATTCCACTAAAGTTAATCGATGATAGTAGCAGTTTTGCCTTGCAGAAGGACTTAAAGGATTGCCATTCCACCATGTTGGACATCTACAGACACACACAATTAACTCTGAGAATTTTGTCTTCTCCGTTGGTTAGGTCTCGTTTTATCTGAGAGTCCAGATTAGCTGATCAGGTGTTTTTCAGCACTGCATTTCAAAGACAGAGATTTAGCTTTGTCCGATTCAGAATAGGAATGTTCTTGAACGATGAGGGAAATTAATTTTGACCGTCTGATACCGTCTAGAAGAAAGGTATAAGAGTTATAAGTGCCAAGTAGCTCAGAAACCTGCACATAAGATAAAGGTTTTCCACTATTCTACTCTTAAGCACTCAAGCAACTGAATGAGCATAAGCCATAAACTCCAGCCTTGATCACTCAAGCACATAATACAGTTTACTGCTCCAACGTCTAAAATGTCACCTTAGCAGAAGTTATTGAACATGTGCTCTCAACAATTGCCCCATTAACTGTGAACAGCTAACAACGCTTCTCATTATCCTTCTGCAGCACAGTCATAACCAAACAGGGCCAGAGGAGACTTTAATAGACACGTGACTTCCAGTGAAGTATTTTGACATCAGAGCCAAATAAAACAGTTGCCTATTCCAGAAACTGGATTTGTTCAGTTCATGTCCTTCAGATACTTGTTCCTGAGGATAATTCTTCCTGATTCTTAAGAAATTTCAAAACCAAAAATGGACTGGAGCAGAAAGCAAATACTTTCTTATGCTACCTATTCAAACAGGGCTTTTCTTCAAATAAGCTATCTCAGAGCATCAACCAGGGAAAGTATTTCAGTAATTGACTGTCAGAAGTATGCAAGCCAAATTCTGCACACATCTTTGGTGTACAGGAGCTTATCTTGTACCCAGAGAACTCCAAAGAAGTGCACAGCACTGGGAAAATAATTAACAAAATGGTAGTACAATTTGTGAAGCAATTTCACATTGCAGTAGAGATGGCATTGTGACACGCGATTTTTCCAGAGTCTCACTTTCCATAGCAAATTCATTCAACCTAGCTCAGATTATGACTGTCAAGGTACTTCCTCCCCTGTCTCTTCATAGAATCATAGAATATCCCAAGTTGGAAGGGACCCATAAGGATCATCGAGTCCAACTCCTGGCTCCATACAGGACCAGCCCAATCAGATCAGATGACTGAGCGCGTTATCCAGATGCTTCTTGAACTCAGTCAAGCTCGGTGCTGTGACCACCTCCCTGAGGTGCCTGTTCTAGGGCCCGACCACCCTCTTGGTGAAGAACCTTTTCCTGATCCCCAACCTAACTCTCCCCTCTTGCAGCTTCATGCAGTTCCCTTGGGTTCTATCGCTGGTCACCAGAGGGAGGAGATCAGCACCTGCCCCCTCGCTCCCCCTTGTGAGGAAGCTGTAGGCCACCATGAGGTCTCCTCTCAGTCTCCTCTTCTCCAGGGTGAACAAAACAAGGGACCTCATCCTC
>VWZZ01006858.1:0-10451 GCA_013399095.1 Psophia crepitans | reverse complement strand
TGGCTGCTCTCCAGCACGTCATCCCCCAGTCTGTATGTACAGCCAGGGCTGCCCCTTCCCAGGTGCAGAATCCGGCACTTGGTCTTGTTAAACTTCATGCGGTTGGTGATCGCCCAGTTCTCTAATCTGTCCAGATCTCTCTGCAAGGCCTCTCCACCTTTCACTCCACCGTCAAAGGAATCAACAGCTCCTCCCAATTTAGCATCATCTGCAAACTTGTTCTAGTCCTACCTCCAAGTCATTTATGAAAACATTAAAAAGAACTGGCCCTAAAATGGAGCCCTGGAGAACCCCACTAGTGACTGGCCGCCAGCCTGATGTAACCCTATTTACCATAACTTTTTGGGCCCGACTGTCAGCCAGTTTCTCACTCATTGCATTGTTTTTGTCAAACTGTATGCTCGACATTTTGTCCAGAAAGATACTGTGAGAGACAGTATTGAAAGCTTTACTGAAATCTAAAAAAAATCTTATATCATCTCCACTTACAGAAACTCTGTGCTTTACATTGTTAGCACAGACATTTTGGTGCAACTTTCCACACCTTTGGTGTTGCCCAAGTGACCTCATTGCACTTTTGTAGCTTTACACCTATTCCAGCACAGCCATTCTCTGATGACAACCCAAAAGGATGCAGTAAGTGTAGAGCTCAGCCTGCGGAATATATACAACATACTTCGGAAAGGGCTCAGTGTGAATTTCAGGACGAAGTCTGAATTTGTGGGACTCACAACTAGCAAAAACATCAACCATCTGTAAATCTGATATGGAAATCACTGAACTGAATGAAAATCAATAAGGCAGTTGATGTGCCAACACTTCTACTTACTATAGCAAGTTTCTCCACTTTGCTTGTACTTTGTCTTTCCATCTTTTCCCCTATTGTACGTTTCTCCACCTCTTGCTGTCAATTACTAGCATTACTAGCATCATCACAATCACCAGATTATCTCCTGGGCTAGTAAAGTGCCTCGTTCATTTCAGAAGCTGAATGAGGAAATTATTACAAAAAAGAAAAGCTATTCTTCATTCCAGGATAGAGAAGAAAGAGTAAAAAGATAAGATAGTTTTAAGGGCCCCAAAGCAGGAATTAAGAAAAAGCTAACTCACAATACATCACACAGCCAAGCACAGTGTTTTCATTTTATCTCTGAAGCCTAAAGAAGGATCAGAAAGACCCAACTGTCAAGCAGGAAAATTACTCATACTGTTTATCAAGGCATTAATTTCTGGTCAGATGTCTATAGTCAATAACTGTCCTCACCTACACATGAAGGGCAGCACTCATCATTGCTCAGCTCCTCTCCTCCTGCTCCCAGACTCCTCAAAACATTTAGCTCTTTGTTGCCTTGGACTAGACAAACCACTTACCCAAGTTAGCGACAACCTCATGCAGTTTCTCTGATGAGCTTAGATACCATGGTGACAGTAGAAATATCTAGGATGGCAGACAGAGAAATTACAAAGTTATTTTGTTGAGAATTGCTGCAGGGAAAGGTCTGAGACATTCTTCTAAGGTTTGACACCAAGCTAACTATCTCAATGTAAAAAATACACCTTTTTGTAACAAAGGTAGGATTATAGATGGCTGTTTTCAGGAAAATTAGTCGCCACAGTAAGAGAATTCAGGGGTTTTTACTCCGCCAACTTAAAGTAACCCAAAACCACATTCTTTTTCTCTCTTCAGATGGGGCCATGCTAGAGATCCAGTTGATCGGCATTCCAGGCCTGCTATGAAATGTTATACCCATTTTTACAGATCAGTAAGCTGAGATGCACAGACAGAGCTAGTGTCAGTCAAAGTAAGAGCTCAAGGAAGTTTTGTAGTCGAATCAGTAGCCAGAAATGCTTTTGACTTTTTGGGTAAAGAGCATATTTCACAATGTAAAGACTGGTCTACTTATGTACATGCCCTTCTACAAGGCACTTTTTTCAGCTGCAATGCAGCAAAGCCTTTTAATTTTCATTTTACTCCATCCTGTAGGATGTGATCACAGTGACACTCAAGACTGAAGGTAGGATATTAAGCAGGGCCTCTTGGGCATTTGAATAATACTTTTTTATTGCTAATAATTAGTCTTCCTGATTGTAATAAAATGTAAAGAAAATAAATTATAATGTCATCATTACCTTCATATCTTGATGTGTGATTCGGCTATGAAACACAGTGACTAAATTTAGTATTATTAAAATTAATAATGTTACACCTGTACTACATCACAAACCACCTAGAAGTTCCGGTCAAAGAGCAGGTTCCCATTGTGCAGTTGATTTTAATTATTACCAGTAGTTATTTCCGCCTAAGGAAAATAACATCTTTACATGAAGGCCTGGCACCGCACAAGCCGAATTCACTACCCTACAAGCCATCTGGGACCTCCTTTCCCTGGAATCCAGAGGAATTAATATCCATCCCAGGTATTTAGTGTCAGCCTACCTTTGATACTTCACAGATTTCCATCTTCTAATTAAGGATGAAAGAACCCGGTGTCCCTCACTGAACCCAGCTGTATTGGAGAAGTTGCTAAGAGCTATTGTCAGGAAGAGGAATGAGGTACTCTTTTCCTATAGTGACTTGGCAAAAATAGTCTACCAAACCAGCCAGTTATCCCGGCTAAACAGTAAGATCCTAAATTAAAGGACAGCAAATAAAGCAAGAATAAGCAAAGAATTCATGGACTTGCTTACTCATCAAAGCATGGATGGACATAGTTATGCCAATATAAGTATGTACAGAATGTATGGTACGGTGTATCTAGATACCTCTCTTACTTCCTCCATACTAGGAGCTGTATTGTCACAGCTATTTTGCATTAAAATATCACAATGCCAAAAAAGGAAGAGTATGATAAATACTGTGCAGCTGGAGGTAAATGTGCTATTTTTCTTCTGAATTCAACTGCTCAGTGACCTACTCCATGCCATCCACTCTTTTCAGGGTGTTTTTCATTTCCTTCATGTTTCTGTGTGACCGTTGGCCAACTGGCAAGAACCATCTGGAAATTGAAAATATTAAATCTGCAGTGGTTAGAAAGAATTTTTTGCCTCCAAGAGATTAAAAAAAAGAGTGTGCAATCTGGCTGCATCTGAATGCCAAAAGAAACATGACAGCTCTTAATGCCTGGGAAAGGTTGTTGTTTGTTTTGTTGGGTTTTTTTAAAATTCATTTCTTTCTTTCTTTTTTTTTTTTTTTAATTTGTTTCTTAAGGAAACAAGGCTTAGGAAATCACACTCTGTCTGCCAAACTTCTCCAGTAACTTTTAAACCTGTTGCAATTCCTGAACCACTTCCAACCTAATTTGGTCAAGGACTAAAAGGCTCAGAAACTTACGTCCTCACAAACTTCATGAAAATCAGGGACTATGTAAAGGAAAGATTAAAATTAGGATCCCTGTGGTTGGAGAGGCTGAAGCAAAACCTCAAGCTATCCATTAGGTTTGCTGCGGCCAGGCAATCAGCACACGAGTCTCCGAATTTATCACGTACCTGCCTCTCATAGCCATGGGTCTTGGGGTGGCATTTGGACAGCACAGCAGCAGAGCTATGGCTTTGCAAAAAACAGGTGCACGGGAGAAGATCTAGAAATATTGTAATCAAGCTGCATTAGTTCTGATGCTTGTGGAATAACTTATTTTACTACTTTCACCTCTTGCCTGGCACTCCTCCTTCCCTACGATAAAATAAATAATTCACGATCATTCTCATTGTAATAGGTCTGTTCTCAAGAAAAATATGAACCCTTTGACCAAATTAATAAGAACAGATTCATCTACTGAGCTCTGTAAGGAGCTGTTCTTGACAGGACAGACTCCCCCCTCCCTCCCCTTTTAAAATTTCCTCTTCTCTCTCCTCTTTTTCTTCTGACTAAACTATTTCTCTGGTTTCTGCCTCTTTTTCTTACAGCTGCCTTGTCAGTTCCCTCTCACCCCAGGGCCACTGCTCTCTCTATATTGCCCTCTCTGCCATCCCATCACAGGGAAGATCTAGAGAAGCAAAGACACTTTGCCAATTTCCCACAGGTCTATTTCATTGGACATGGTTTTGCAAATGTGAAATATTGTTTTAATAAAGTTCAAGAAGAGAATCTCTTGTCACTGAAAATTAATATATACTTTTGGCAGCATCTTTTATCTTTAAGCTAATACAGGAGGGAATTTCTGGAGGAGATTTGATTACTGCCGGGACAGAGGGTGGTTAATTGACTTAAAACATGGGATACTTCTACGAATCTAGTATTTGTTCCTTAGCTGCAGATAAATGTACAGATGACCTTTTCGCTGTCTTTTCTTCATTCCTGACACTTTTTTCATGCACATACTTCGAGTTGAAATGCAGCTTTCTCCACAGTATAACCACTATCAGGGCTGCTTTTGTTCCTGTAAGAGACTGTAAACCGTAGTTCACCAACCAAGGCCCAAGAAACATGTCTTTGAAATGCCACATTTGCTAACAAAACTGACAAAAAACCTTAATTTAGTGGCTTTAAGTTAGTATTGCTTTTTTAATTACCTGCACGTTAACTAAGAATCATCCATCATAAAAACATTTACGAATTACCATGTTTTTTGACGGGGAGGGGAGAAGGTGGGAGACTTCAGTCTCAAACTATAGAAACTGAAACCATTCAGGTTTGGAAAAAATAATAATACTTCTTTTTTTTTTCTCCACTGACAAATAAATAATTGAAAACGTTCTAATAAATTTACCTCCCGGCGCAGTGTCTGACTTCAGGCACTTTTGCTTCACGGCACACAGGGCAGAGCTTGAGATGCGGGACTCCGGCACCGTGTGGGGAGGGACAGGGCAAAGCCAAACCGCCCGCGCGGAAGCTGGGCGTCATTTACCGCACAGGAGCCAGCGTGGGACCGCGGGGCCCGGTGCCCTCCCTCCTCCGCAGCCGCCTCCGAAAGGTTCCAACACGAAGCCGACTGACACGATGAACTATCGAGCTGCAAAAGGGGGGCACCCCGCCGCACATCTGCCCGCCCCAGCCCCTCTGCGACTACAACTCCCGTCAGCCCGCGGCGCAGGGCCCGCCGCACCGCCCTGGCCCTGGCCCTGGCCCTGCGCGGAAACGGCCGTTTATTAACTTGCGCCAGCCAGGCTGCCCCGCAGCCGGAGCGGGGCGGGGGTAACTGTGGGACCCTCTCCTCGCCCTCCGCGGCGGGAGGCTGCACGGCTTCTCGGGAGGCGGCGCCGCGGGCAGCCCGGGGTGTTGCGGGCCTTCCTCGGGCGGTGGCGCCGCGATCGCGCCTCCCTCTTCCCAAGATGGCGGCGCCGTTGGCGGTAAATTCGGGTAAGAGGAATCTGAGCCCGGCGACGCGGTTCCTTCTTCTCCTCCGCCGCAGTTCCGCTCGCTGTCTTCCCCGTCGCTCGCCCGCCAGCCAGCTTGTCGGGAGGCGGCAGCCCCGCGCCCCTTCTCAGAGCCCGCGGAGCCGGGAGCGGCGGCCCTGGGAAGGCCGGACGTGAGGAGGCGGCGCGGCCCGAGCGGGCGGCGAGCAGGGCTGCGGGGCACCAGGTCGTGGGGGGCCGCGGTGGTGCTGGCAGGCGGTGGGGAGAGCGGCCTCCCTGCCGGCCTCCTCCCGTTCCGCGGTACGCGGGGCGCTCGGGCCACGCAAAGGTGCTTGGCGAGGTGATGGAGCTCCGCGGCCAGTTGCCGCCGTGCCTGGCTGCTGGCTGCGGTACCGCCGTGCATGCGTGGTTAAGCACCGCTTGTGTCTTGCGTTCGTCTCTTAATGCTGCATGCAATAAAAGGCAAAAAAGAAATATGCCCTGAACTTCTCGGCCTCACTAAGCGATAGGACAAGGGGCAACGGGTGCAAACTGGAGCATAGGAGGTTCTGGGTTAATGTAAGGAAAAGCTTTTTCACCGTGAGGGTGACAGAGCACTGGAACAGGCTGCCCAGAGAGGTTGTGGAGTATCCTTCTCTAGAGACATTCAAAACCCGACTGGACGTGTTCCTGAGTGATGTGCTCTAGGTGGCCCTGCCTTGGCAGTGGGGGTTGGACTAGATGATCTTTCGAGGTCCCTTCCAACCCTTGTGATTCTGTGAACTTCGCTCAGTGCCACACAAGGAATCCGGAGATGTCGAGCTGGTTTCTCTTCTATTGAGTGTTGCTAAGGGTTAGGAGAAGCAGGATCATCTGTGGTCCTTTTGAATCCTGTTACAAGGAACCATTTTGGGTTATTAAGGCAGCAGTTACCTAGTATAACTCGGCGATAAACCTAATACAAAAGGAAATGGCTAGATAATTGGAGAATAATTTGGAAGGTTATCTGGTCCACTCCTCTTCCCTCCCCATTAAAGCACAGCCAGCTCAGTCAAGTGACTCAGGGCCTTATCTAAAGTAATTTTGAATGCTTTCAAGGATGGGCCTCTGTTCCAGTGTGTGACCACCCTCGAAGTAATTTTTTTTTTTTTCTCCCTGGTGGCTCATTGGAAGTTTTTCTATTGCAGCTTGTGTTAGTTGCTGCTTATCTTCTCCTCGGGTACTGCTGCCGCTGTTTTCTGTGGACAGTGCTATTCAGTAGTTGAAGACAACAAAGTACCCCTCTCTCTCTAGCCTTCTCTTCTTAAAACCGAACTAGGTTAATTCTTTCAGCTTCTCATATATCCTGTTCTCTGCCCCCCTGTCTCAGTGTCTTGCTCTGGGCAATGCAAAACTGAACACAATCCTGGAACGAAGGACTCCGAGATGCCTAAATAGTCACTTCCCTCCACCTGCTGGCTGCAATTCTGTTAATACAGCCTGGTGTGTACAGGCTTTTGCTGTGAGAATGTGCTGCTGACTAGTGTTCAGCTTCCTGTCTATCAGGACACTTTTTTTTTCAGGTGTTTTTCTGTAAAGCTGCTTTCTAGCTGCTTGGTGCCCAGCCTGTACTGTTGGATGGAGTTATTCTGTCTCAGGTGCAGGACATTGCATTTGCTGTTGTTGAACTTCATTAGGTTAATATAGAGAGAATCGAGACCCTGTGAAAAGCAATTGGGACTGGAACATGGGCATGTTCAAAAGGTCTGTAACTGAGGTGGTGTACATCACAGTGACAAGGTAATAAAATTGAAAGTACCATTCCTGTGTCCAGGTAGGAGTAAATTTTATAGAGAATATATTTTGATCTAACTGAATCAATTACATCCCGGCCTCTCACAGTATGTGCAGTAATAAAGCAAAGACTCTTCATCTGGGGGTGGAGGGTGGGTGTTTATTCTTACTATTCACAGTATCTGAAATGTGATTTTGTTTAAGTGAGAATTGGGGTAGTTCAAATGGGACTACACTTTACCGTGTAAGTGACATGGCAAGAGGTTCTATAGCCTTAACATAGGGGAAGAAGGAATTTTGTATAAGAAAGATGAGATAAAAATTAAAGCAGATGTGGCACAAAACCTAAGCCAAAATTCTCTTAGCTCATGGAATATTGTTTGTGAGGACAGAGCTTGGCAAAAGGTTCAGGCCTAAATGTCAGTTGCCAAAAGAAGCAACCCAGCCTGTCCTCCTTCCCTGCCCTGGATGGGATGGGTCAGCCTTTCTAAAACTGTAATAATAGTAACAACAGAAAAATGTGAGAAAAAGTCAGCATGGCTGCTGAAGTCAAACCTTTTTTCCATCCCAGTTAAAACTTGCTTATTCCTTTCTCAGCAATACTCCATCTTTATGCTAGCATAGCTTGTGCTGTCACAGAGCAAACTGTGTGTAGTTGTGATCCTGCTGAGAATAAACTCTTTTTTGATTAGTTTCCAGTTAGAAAAGTTAATCCCTAATTTGTTTTAATGCCTGACGGTACATGTATTTGGGCTGGTGTAAACCAATTATGTTGTAGGGACAAGAGCAAACAACTGGGCCAGGAAAATAGTTGACTAGCTTTTGGTAGGTGCTGTGGATTGCTGCTGATGTTTCTCAGACTTAGTAATTTCATAAGAGTGAAGGCTGGAAAAGACCACTTAGAGTGGAAGTAAAACTCTGAAGTTACGTGGGAGAACTAGCTACAGTCTGGACCGTGAAATTATTTGTCCAATAGTAGCTATTTTTGTTGAATTTGTGTAGGCAGGGGTAACCTATGATTAAAACTCATGTTTAAAAAGGACAGAGGATTTGTCCTTTTTTACACGCTGTCCTCTCCCTCTCAGATACAGCTCTGCTGGCACTGCTAATTGATTTGTAAATGATGATGTTTTTTGTTAGTGCTGACTTTGGGGTGAGAAGGCTTGTTTTGGTTTATTCTTGTTTTATGTGGGTTCTTAGTTTGTAACAGAATAAAACTGACTAAGTTTTTCTTAGTTTGTTGCTGCTTCCAAGACACCTTAGGTGGTGGTGGAACTTAGTGAAACCAGGGGTGTCTCTGCCTGAGACCTGCTCTTGTCTCCATGCTCATTCTCTACACTTTGACTTGCCTTGTGCTGCCTTGTTATTCAGGGCATGCAGGTGGTATTTTGCATTACTTTGAGGTGGTGTCTTGATTGTGTGAAAGAGGGGGGCATCTTCACATCAGAGTAGCTACGTTTCGCGTGCTGTCTTAATGTGAGCAGCCTGGTAAAGATGAGGTGTGGATATGTTTGGCTTTAATGCAGCTGGTCCAGGGTTACCTTGAGGGATAGAGCTGGCTAGAACAAGCTACATGCAGTGTGCGCTGGCAGCCCAGAAAGCCACCCATGTCCTGGGCTGCATCAAAAGTAGTGTGGCCAGCAGGTCGAGGAAGGTGATTCTCCCCCTCTACTCCGCTCTTGTGAGACCCCACCTGCAGTACTGTGTCCAGCTCTGGGGTCCTGAGTATAGGAAAGACATGGAGCTGCTGGAGCGAGTCCAGAGTCGGGCCACAAAGCTGATCAGAGGGCTGCAGCACCTCTCCTTCGAGGACAGGCTGAGGGAGTTGGGGTTGTTCAGCCTGGAGAAGAGAAGGCTCTGGGGAGACCTAATTGCAGCCTTCTAGTACCTAAAGGGGACCTACAGGAAAGCTGGAGAGGGGCTGTTTGTCCGAGAGTGTAGTGATAGGACAAGGGGTAATGGGTTTAAACTAAAAGAGGAGAGATTTAGATTGGATACTAGGAAGAAATTCTTCCCTGTGGAGGCGGTGAGGCAGTGAAACAGGTTGCCCAGAGAAGTTGTGGAAGCCCCATCTCTAACAGTGTTCAAAGCCAGGCTGGATGGGACTTTGGGCAACCTGGTCTAGTGGAAGGTGTCCCTGCCCCTGGCAGGGGGGTTGGAACTAGATGGTCTTTGTGGTCCCTTCCAATCCAAACCATTCTGTGATTCTTTAAGATGAAATATTGCCTCTGTACTTGATTTTATACTGCAGTATTAACTTGTACATTAAACAGAAGGGTAGGGGCTGTTTTAGGTGAAATGCTAGGTTTTTTTATGTAGGCTAACCTTCAAGGCACAGTTCCATTTTATCATTTTTCCAGAACCAAAGCCAGTTTCAGAGGTTTCTGACTTTCACTACTGATTTGTTCTTTCCTTCTGTGCTTTCAGGCATTGCTCTTTCAGTTGTTTTAATGCTTAGCAGGGCTACTTTGTAACCTGTGTTAATAAAATAATCTGATTTTTAAAAACAAGATTGGAAGAACTCTGGAAAATGTTGCTTCTCCCCCCCCCACCCCCCCTTAATTTGAATCCTTTGATTAACATGACTTAGTGCAATCCATCAGAGTTGCAGGGACATAATGAATGAAGCAGGCATGTGTACGGTTGGGAAGAAGTGGCCGTGAATGAAGGAGGGCAGCAGCCTCTTAACGTAGCTTTTCCATTAGCAAAATTGGAGCATGAAAAAAACACCGCTGGCTTACGATATCTTTGGGTCAGGGACCGTCTCAGTAGATGCTCAGAAACTCGTAAGACTACCTACAGTCAGGCAGTTATGTGGTAACTTGCAGGCAAACTGAATATAGTTGGTAACAATTTTATCTGATATGTTTAGCGCTGACTTGTGATGTGTAGAATCTGAAACTTTCACAAATTCAAATGATATCTAACAAGGGAAATGTTTTGATGCTTGTGTTTAATGTGGGTCTTAAAATTTTGAGTGTTGTTTTTTGTTGTTTTTTTTTTAACAGGATGTTAGTACTAGGTGGTAAAAATAATTTTCCATACTTAAGGTTTTCAGTTTAAACAATCATTCTGGCTGAAGTCTGAAAACTAGTTTGGCATACTGTTTTTGTGAAATACAGTGCAAATAAGGAAACGTCTAGTGCAGTCTTCGGGGTATAGATTTTGGATTCTGAATGGTACAGCTCCTAGTGAGGAAGAGATCATTTCAGCTGTAGTACTGGGTTCAGGTTTGAAGTATGCAGAGAAAACTTTACCCAGTGTTGAGGAGGAGAAAGAGTATTTCTAGAGTAGAGATAAGTAAAGACTTATCTTAAATAATAATACATTTATGTTTGCTAGCTTTCAGAAATAATCTGGTCTCTTACCAGATTTTATTATACTTATATATTTATATATATTTTATA
>VWZZ01006857.1:332715-356328 GCA_013399095.1 Psophia crepitans | reverse complement strand
GGTGCCTCGGGAGGGGCAGCCCAGCGCCGGGAAGGGGGAGCCGGGTCCCCGCGGGCCGTGCCCGCTGGTGCCTTGCTGCCGGCTGAAACAAAGGCAGGCAGTAGGGAGCATTTTTTGCTGCCAGTTTGTCCTTGCTCGGTCCCTCGAGATGTGACATCCCCCTTGTCGCTGCGCAGGGCGTGGGAGGGATCGTCTTGAATCCTTCGTCTCCTTTTGCCGCTAGCGTTACTTGACCACCGAGGCTCATTTTTTCCATTCCACATCTGAATCCTGGGCCTTCCCTGCTGCCCACGCAGCGCCTGCAGCTTCACCGTGCTGTGCTCGCCTCCGGTCCCTGTTGCATCGCGTACTTCAGCTTCCTCAGCGGTACTACTTCCCAGCCCATCAAACACCAGACCAAAACCATCTCTCTGGCCCCTCCATCCCGGCACTCCCCTTTTCTCTCTGCATCTCACACGCAGATTCACAGCCTGGTAGGGCTTGGAAGGGACCTCTGGAGATCACCTAGTCCAACCCCCCCCGCCAAGGCAGGGCCACCTAGAGCACCTCACTCAGGAACGTGTGAATGTCTCCAGAGAAGGAGACTCCACAACCTCTCTGGGCAGCCTGTTCCAGTGCTCTGTCGCCCTCACGGTGAAGAAGTTTTTCCTCATATTGAGATGGAACTTCCTGTGTTCCAGTTTGTGCCCGTTGTCCCTTGTCCTGTCGCTCGGCACCACTGAGAAGCGTCTGGCCCCTTCCTCTTGGCACCTGCCCTTTAGATATTTGTAAGCGTTGACCACATCCCCTCTCAGTCTTCTCTTCTCCAGGCTGAACAGCCCCAGCTCTCCCCAGTGCCTCCTGCGTTTAACCTCATTTCTTTTGCCCGTTGCCAGGGCTCCCACCGCCGCCGCCCCCACGGGGGGTCCCACCGGAACTGAGGCAGCTGGTGCACCTACAAGCCCTTCGCCCCAGAAGGTCCCAGGGGGTTTCCTGCACGCCGTGGTTCCTCCTCGAGCTTGCAACGCACGAGCTCATGCCTCTGCCCGGCATCTCGTGCTGTGCACGGGCTGTGAGCAGCTCTCTGTTTGCGTGGTACCTGCATGCTGCGGCCGTACCCCCTCTGGCAGGGCCCCCCTGCTTTCAGGTCTTAAGGAAAACACTGATAATTCAAACTGCAAATCCAGCTCTAACACGAGTTACGTTCACAAAAGGAAATGGGTTGTGTGACAGGGAGTGACACAAATTGGGGGTAATGCTGTCAAGTGACCAAAAACATGCCAGGGGGTGACGCAGTGGAGGCCCAGGGTGTGTTCCCATGTATCTAAGAAAACACTGTGCCGTTCTGTTTCGCATCTTCTCCAGTTCCATTCCAGCTGAGAAACGACTGTATTTGCCTTTGTGCTGCTTGTGGAAGCACTCAGAGTTTCTGCCTAAAGCGCTGACACGCGCAGCCTTACCCATTTATGGCGCAGATTTTTAGCCGAGGAACAGCATCTCCAGGCCGCGCAGCAGCCTTGCCAGTGGGGACGCGGTCGTGGGGAAGCAGAGCAGGTCCCCTCTCCTCCCAGCTCCTGGCGGGATGCTTTCCCGTGTCACGTACCACAAGCTGTGCCTATGTGTTCTGAGCCCCCAGGAGGAAATTTTTTGGGGGGAGAGGGGACTCGCTACAGCACACAGGTGCGAGACCAGTGAAAAGCTGTGATGTTACACGGCTGTACACCAGCTTGTGCCACAGGGAAAATGTGTCTGTGTTCCCTCTGCTGAGCTACAAATGGCAATCAAGGTTTTGAATGTAAATCCTCAGAGCTCTTACCAAACTCACCTGGTCTGCCTTGCTCTGCTGCTGCCAGCTGAGGCAGTGATAGATGAGGAAGGAGCATCTTCATCCTCACATCGGAAGTCAGTGGCAGAGCAAGGGTTTGAACTCCACAGAGCCTGAGCCCCCAGTCCTAACAGCCTACAGACCACCTCCTCCTCCCCCCACTCTTACTTATAGAATCACAGAATAGTTTGGGTTGGAAGGGACCATCCAGTTCCAACCCCCCCGCCATGGGCAGGGACACCCCCCACTAGNTTCCCCCTTGTCCTGTCACTGCACTCCCTGATAAACAGCCCCTCTCCAGCTTTCCTGTAGGCCCCTTTAGGTACTGGAAGGCCGCGATTAGGTCTCCCCAGAGCCTTCTCTTCTCCAGGCTGAACAACCCCAGCTCCCTCAGCCTGTCCTCGTAGGAGAGGTGCTCCAGCCCTCTGATCAGCTTTGTGGCCTCCTCTGGACTTGCTCCAGCAGCTCCATGTCTTTCCTGTACTGGGGACCCCAGAACTGGACACAGTACTGCAGGTGGGGTCTCACAAGAGCAGAGCAGAGGGGCAGAATCCCCTCCCTCGCCCTGCTGGCCACACTATTCCTGATGCAGCCCAGGACACATTTGGCTTTCTGGGCTGCCAGCACACACTGCCGGCTCATGTTGAGTTTTTCATCAGCCAGCACCCCCAAGTCCTTCTCCTCAGGGCTGCTCTCGATCCGTTCTCTGCCCAGCCTGTAGCTGTGCTTGGGATTTCCCCGACCTTTCCCCCCTTTTTCTTTTCCCAGGGCTGCACTAAGGTGAGCATTAGTGCAGGTCACATTCTCTTGCCCCTCCGTACTTCTGCCTACGCCCACCAACTTCCCTGTGGGCTTCAACCAGCAGCACAGCTTCCCGAGCAACACCCGAGTGTGCTCCCGGGGATGACCCACGCCGGCTGCGGTTTTCATCCTGAGGGCAGTAACCTGGGACAGGGCCCAAATCTCCCCTGCAGAGCTCGGAGGAGCCAACCCACGCCCCCGTGTCGGTGGCACCCAGTGCCCCTGCCCTGCCTGGCCGTGCCCCGCAGCCCATGCCCCTGCGCTGCCGCCGCTCTGGCATCCTCCGGCTCTGTCTCCCCAAGGACCGTTTGGTTTTATAACAGTCCGTTTAACTCGGGCTGTTGGCAAACGCTCCGGAGAAAAGCTCTCTTTGTCCGAGACAGACAATGCCTCCCTTCGGTGCAGGCAGGAGCGGGTGGAAGCCGCTTCGGCGGAGGGTTGAGAAGGCTCCGGGCGGGTTATCTTACCCTTCCGACTGGGGAGACAAGGAAAGAATCAAACACCGCCTGTGGGTGGGAGGGAAAACATTTGATACTCTGGGCTGAGAACAGCAGAAGAGCAGGCAGGCAGCTCTCCCCCCTTCCCTTTTTGCAGATAATTATACAACAAACAATTCAGAAGAGACCAGAGGAACATTATTACGGGCTCAGACACTTTTCCTAACGTTTACCAGCAGTTAAAAATAGACCAAAGCATTTGTCTTGGGTGCAGCTTCGGAGTTAGCGCAATTTGGCGGCGGCATTCGGTCTGGCCGAGCGCGGCAGCCGGCTGCGGCAGCACACACAGCCCGGCAGTGGGCGGGATTAAACACAGGCAGGTAATTACGATCCCAGCTCCCGCGTGTGGGGCGCGACAAGACGCGTCGGGAGAAATGTACGGCTGCGATGCACGTGCGGGGTGCATCTCCCCGTCCGCCCTCCCTCCTCTGTTGTGCACTTGAAGGACAGAGCCGTCGGAGCCGCCGCAGCCCCAGATCACCCCGAAACGCGTTTGCTGGGCCGACAGCAGCCGCCAGAGGAGAAACTCCCCACTGTGGAGTGAAGGAAGCTGCTCTGCCCGGTGGTGCCTGCCACCGGCTGATGGAAACAGCCACCGCAGCCCCCCGCTGAGGGGCTGGATGCACCGACCTCGGTGGGCAGGACAGGGTTATAGGGGGGATTTACAGTCACAGAGTTACATATGGGGTATCCATGAAGAGGAGAGGAGGAAAGGGATATCCAGTTATCTATATTCATTTAATCCAAGGGGTACCCATGAGGAATAGAGGGAGGGAAGGAAGAAAAAGAGAAGAAAAACCCTCCCAGCACCCCAGGCAGACCAGCAAGGAGCATTTCTCCCCAGAATAATTCCTGGTGCAATGGCAACGGTAACCCCAGGTGCTTTTCCGCAGCCTTTGGCCCCACGTGGCAGCGAGGGTCTGTGTGAGGCACGTTTTGATGGACTGCCTCTTCCCCAGCGAGCGACGGCCATTCGCTCTTCGGCGGCTCTCACCTGTCGCGGTGCCCGGCAGCCCGACAGAGGCGAGCGCGGTGCCGGGCAGCGTGTGCGAGGCAAGGGGCGTGCAAACGTGCCGTCCCTCCGCTCTGTCACGCTGTGAGGGGCGCAGCAAGCCCCCCGCTGCCAGGCTGGGAGCCCCAGCCCTCCCCGGCGAGCTGCCGACGTGTCTGCTGGCAGGGACGGGCTGTGACACAGCAGCCTGTGCCCAGAGCGGGGATGAAAAACGTGGTCCTTGCCTGCCATCCCCAACTGGTGTGAGTCGAAAGGCGACTTCTTCCTCTCCTGTATCCTTCGTATTCAGTTTTGGGAGCAGACTGAGCTTTCAGCGCATGGATCAGCGTCCAAGGAGCAGGTAAGCAGCCAGCGCGGCATAAGGGAACACCGCCAGGGCATGGCAAAAGGACAGGGTTTAAGGGAAGAGTCGCACAGACTGTTTCCCACTTTATTTCAGACCCAGGGTGCTTACAGAACAAAGATACACTGCCAATTTTTTTCTTCTCCACTCCCAGAAACTTGTTTCTACCTGAAAAAGTACTGACTGCGTCAAACTCCCCGAGACCTGGCGGTGCTACAGACAGAAAGCCCCACTCCGCCAGATTTTTTTTCTGAGTGTGTGAAACATAATGTTTACTGAATTAAAAAAAATCCAATCCACAAATATTGATTACAGGTGAGGACCATCCAGAGATCCACCGTAACAGAAATAATAAAGTGTCAGTGATAAGTACGATACTAGCGCACCATCTGCTCGCTCGAGTGCACCATCTGGTTTTTTTACTGCTGCTATTCCCGCCCTCATCTTATTTTAGCAGCACCAGAAGAGGGATTCAAATACCAGCAAAAATAAAAATGACACGTTATTTATTTACTGTTCTGCTTAAGTGGACGTCTTCATCGTTTTCACCATTCTCTTGACCTCAGTATTACTGCTAACTAAACCCACGCATATTTTCTGCCGCGCAGCCTATTAAAGCATTAGCAATGCTGACAGATGTTCCTCTCCTTTGGTCATCTCACGACTTGCTTGGGCAGGCACCAAGCCTACGTGCAGACACGTGCTTCACCCTGAGTCATCCTTCACCTTTTATTAACTCTGGAGTGTTTTCAGGAAGCACATGGACGCTGGAGAGATGTCCCGTGTTGCCAGAGACGGACGTCTGGACACTCAAACATCATTCACAGTCACAGCTGTGGCTGACCAGTTCTGTGACTTCCACCGGGCAGGAGTGACCTTGCATGCAGAGCTGATGATGTCAGAAAGAAGGTCCTCCAGTACCACACTGGGACGTTGTCCGTGTGCACCTGAGTACTTGTGGAGCACCGAGCACCGCAAGGCGCCGAGCCCGCGGCAGGTCTGCAGGTGGGGGGACTTGACCCAGCACAGGCATCCGGCTGTCTCGTCCCACGTGTTAGTTCTCTCTTCGCCAGCTCTTGGCCAAGGCCTGTGTGTGGTCAGAAGGGATGGTCAATGTGATCTTCCTGCACAGCCACCGCGGGCGGCTCGCTGAGGGTCATGTTTTGGCACTAAATGGGGTTGGTTTAAGATCCTGGTGCTTTTTCCCCATTCCTCAAACCGCTTCTGGATTACCCAGCTGCTATCAGAGGGGCTTTCTGCATGGCTCAGATGTACGACTTCTGTCCCTCATCACGTTTGATGGCCTGAGACACAACTGAGCATCTTCAAAGACTTCTCTCAACACCTCTTTTTGGGAGCAGGCCCTTCTTAAGTGGCTGGGAAGGTCCGTGACATCCCAGACCTGGCTGCCCAACGGAAGGTTGCTGCCTCTTGGCTCACGTCTCTAAGCAGACCTTAACATAAATGTCCATTTTACATCTGGGCTAGTGCCTTAGCTGTATTTTTTCTCCCTCAACTCCATGGTGACTCCTGACCAGGGAATTAGTCACTCACACACCCCCAGTCCAGCTGTCTCCCCTGCTCCTCATGGAGCTGCATCCTGTCCCCTCCCCTCCCCTCCTCCTGCAGAAGGAGCCTCTCCCTCTCCCTCCTCGTCCCTCTCTGGCAAAATGTTAAAAATAAGGAAGATTCATGTAAAAAAAATAACTACCTCGGGTTGCAGCTAATGACCACCACTGAAAATGGGACAGGCGAGGGGGCTGGCCAGGGGCAGGAAACCAGCCAGGGTGTAGCTGGGCAGAGGTAAGCACAAGAGCTTGTGTGGAGGAGATGGGGACAGATGCGACGGCCACCTTGAAGCGACCGACCTCGGCACCAAACACGAAGTCACGCCTCTCCCGCTGCCCTCCTGCACGTGGATGTCCTCACAGACACCACGGCTCAGCCCTGCTTTGCCTCCAGACGTTTCCCAGCCTGGGCTGGAGACCCTGGCTGTGGGGCCACCAGCGCAGCAGGAGCGTGGCCCTCCCTACCTCCCTGCTCAGGGATGCGCGGGGTCTCAAGTAGATAAGCGAGGGACGAAAGCCGAGCGAGCCCCGCTCTGCGTGCTCAGCTTCGCTTGCTGCTCCTGCTGACGCAACATGAATGCCTGAAACACCGCCTGAGCCAGGCCCCCCCGAGTTCCGCTGCACACAGTCCCCCCACCACAGCTAGCCGTCGCACCGCGCTCACAGCCGAACCGCGATGCCATCGCTCACCCATTACATTTATAAACAAACTCCTCGCCAACCAGTGTGGCTTCTGGCCACAGCGCCACCTTCTCCCAGTGCCCGCGGACTGGGCTGTGCCCGCTCCTGCCACCGCTCCTCGTCACAGGGGTCTCCATGTGCGCCCAGCCGGCACCCCCCTGCCTGCCCAACGGCTGCGTGGCAGGCAGGACAGAGGTGCTCCCCAAAACACACCGTCTCCAGCCAAGATGGGTCCCTGCGTCCCCCTCCAGTGCCACCCTCCTGCCAGGGGCCCTGAGCAGAGCTGCACGTGGCAGGACGGACAGACAACGCAGGGACAAGGGCACGTCCCTGTTCAACGGCAGGTGAAGCAGAGGAGGGCACGAGCCGGGGATGAGGACGCTTCTACGGGTACCACCTCCGCCGACGCCTGCACTCAAACCGTCCAGCTAGCGTGATGCTCCCCGACTGCTCTCCGTGTGTGCAGCGCTCAACTAACGCCGCGCTTTACAATTAACTGCACGGATCAAACGCACACCACCCCGTACGGGATTTCACTCCTGGCAAATGCTTTTTCCATCAAAAGCTGAATAAATAGAGGCCACCTAAGCTCTTCTGAGCCTTTGGGGTTTTTTTGGGGGGAAAAGTCAACAGCAGTTGAGTCACTTAACAGTTTTAATCCCTGTCCTAGTATGTAATGGGGTGTCTCACCCCAGCAATGTCCGCATCCCATCCCTGCCCCAGCTGAGGAGCTGGAAAACCGAAATCCCTGCCCTGGCGCTGCTTCCCCAGCAGTACTGCCGGTCACAGGTGACTCAGTCTCCTCCACCCTCTTGCTCAGAAGCAGAACGTGCTGCTTCAACAAAGTACCCTGCTAGGCTGGGCTGCTGCGAGTGACTTGATGCTTTTCCTCACACCAGGTGCTGGCTCAGCCTCGACTCGCTGCGGCTCCTCTCGCACAGCAGAGATCTCAGCGCCCGTAACCTGAAGTTTGTGCCTCCATTTCAGTGCCGAAGAGAGACTTTGAGCTGTGAGCTTATTATTTTCCCCAGTTCTATCAGTCTCAGGCCAGGCCCTCCTCCTCCCTTCCCCTGGGCACGGAGTCCCAGCACCGCTGCAGGCAGCCAGGTCCCCTCCAGCAGGATTTATATTGGTCATGAGGGGCGGCTGAGGGAGCTGGGGTTGTTTGGTCTGGAGAAGAGGAGGCTCAGGGGTGACCTGATCGCTCTCTACAACTACCTGACAGGAGGTTGTAGCCCGGTGGCTGTTGGTCTTTTCTCGCAAGTAACAAGTGACAGGACAAGAGGGAACGGCCTCAAGTTGCGCCAGGGGAGGTTCAGGTTGGAGATGAGGAGAAATTTCTTCTTGGAAAGGGTGGTCGGGCATTGGAACAGGTTGCCTAGGGAGGTGGTGGAGTCACCGTCCCTGGAGGTGCTCAAAAAGCGTGTAGACGTGGCACTTTGGGACATGGTTTAGTAGCCATGGTGGTGTTGGGTTGACAGTTGGACTTGATGATCTTAGAGGTCTTTTCCAACGTTAAAGATTCTATGATTCCATGATTCCCACCTGCTCTCTGCACTTTATGGCATTCACACGGTCTGTCGTGCTGTATTACGTCCGCCCGAGCGCCGTCGTCAGGGAGCTTGAATATGCTTCGTAAAAGCCTCAAGATGTACCTTTGGAGCAAAATAACAGCGGGGTAATGGATACGTGTAATGCAGCGTGAAGAAAACCTTGCGGATCAGAGAGAGAGGGTTTTCAAAGCAGGGTGATGGGGGGAAACTGCCAAGAAATTAAATACAGAAAAAAATCTGATGGCGTTGAACAGCATCATTAACCCCAAACATTTAGGAAATGGAAGATGGACCTGAAGAAAAAAATAAAGCACAAGAGAGTGATTTAGGGTCATAATTGTTTTCTTCATTTATCTTCCTCTCGAAGCATCTTCAAAATTTCCTCTGCAGTCCCAGAGGAGGGCTCAAACCCACCCTCTGAAGAAGCAATGGCAGTGAGCGTGGGGTCCCGAGGAGCTGTCGGCCAGGGATGGGGCAGCGCTGCAATTCCTCACCCTGCAGCACACACAGATGAGCAGGGATGAGCTGCACCCCCACAGGGATTGGGTGGATTTGGGCCCCTCTCACTGAAACCATCGCCCCTGCTGAGCCCCAGGGAGCCCACGGGCACGCAGCACCCCCACGGGCACGGCTCAGCCCCTGCCCCGGCCAGGCTGGGGGTGGCTCGCAGCCGAAGCTCCGCACAGGACTGCCGTGAGGTGCCAGCTCATTTGGGGACAGCCACGTGGCACGGCAAGGGTTGACTCAAGCAGCAGCAGATTTTCTCTGTAGCTCACCTCTGCTGCACTTATAACTGTCTCCTTTCGGCTCACGCGTTATCCTGACCTGGGGCTTCTCAGGCGGCGAGTCTCGGCCAGCCTCTCGCCTGCAGCCTGGGCTCTTCGTTAAGCACACAGAGCAGGAGCAGGCAGGAGAGTCCAGGCCCCCAGCACCCACAAGACGGGGGACCCAGCACTGCCCCCCTGAAAGCCCTTGGCCAGCGCTGGCCGACAGGCTCCAAGCAAAGTATTTTAAGCGAGAAGAGTCCCAGAGCAGAGACTGCGGAGACACGACCTGCGGAGCTGACCACCGAGTGATCATTTTCACTTTATTTACTTGTTAATGTTTACAAAGCTTGTGTAATTATTTACTTTAAGGAAAAAAAAATAAAATCAAGCAACCCTTCTGACAGAATTAAAAGCAGCATCAAACCGAGCGCTGGCAACAACCCTGGTGCCACCGGCACGGCTGCCGGTGCTGACCCCTGCGCCCTTGTCCCCGGGCACCCGTCACCTCTCCGAGCAGGGCAGAGCATCGCCCCACAGCGCGGTCCCCACCGGCAGCAGTCGCTCCGGGCAGGGGACGGGGCTCTGCCCGGGCACGCGCCGATGGCTGGAGCGGGCAAGTTGGTTCGAGCCGAGCTGCCTGGCAGCAGCGGCAGGACTGCGCCCTCTTCGCCCCAAGCCATCGAGCCCAGGAACTGTAGGTGCGCTCCACCGGTTGGCAGGGTGGGCGCTGACCGGCGGGGCTCCATCCAGCCCCCAGCGCTGGGGAACCCTGGGACTTCATTTCCCTGGCACTGTGGAGCCACGGGACTTGATTTTCCTGGTGCTGGGGAACGACAGGGCTGGATTCACCTGCTTTTCCCCACAACACCTCGCCCCCATGCCAGATTTCACTCCAATTTACACCATCTTTTCCAGCCTGCTGGCAGCAGCCACCCACACACCACGCTCCATCACCCCTCACTGCCACCGATACCTGAGCCGGGGCTGTCCCCACCTCCAGGCATCAACCCCCCAAGAGGTACAAACGTTTTTCCACCACGTTTCTGCTCTTCAGAGCTGCCGCCAGGCTCAGCCACGCACCTTCCCTCTGCCCAGGGCCTGCTTCCACCCACCAAACCACGGCGGTGGTGACCGACCTGCAGGCCAGCGCTGCAGCGGGAGCACACGAGTTCAACGCCACCGACACTGGTATTTGCTCACGCACCTGCAGCCTGCAGGACGGCCGTGCTGGAGAGATGGCACAGTAAACAACGCCCGAGCCAGCGGGCGTGCCACCCATCCACAAACTGTGTGTGCAGGCAAACACATCCATGGGGCGATGGAGCACTGCCCTGCCCAAACAACGGACTGCAAGATCAGCCAAAAAACCCCGCAAACACCCCGGCCGGGGGAAGGGAGAAGGGAAGGGAAGCCAAAACATCCCTTCCGCAGTACTGCGAACCATGCAAAAGGAACCAGCACAGCGCATGGGTGGTGCAGCGGGGCACTCCAAGGACAAACAGCAAAACAAGTTATAAGGGCTTATATTTTATCACCGCAATTCATCTAGTTGAGGGGTCCTCTAAATACCATCTGGTATTTAACAATGCAATCACAGTAAGAAATCAAATAATCTACAATAACAAACCAAGCAACCAGAGGAGCATGTAAGCTCTACGCTCTCACAAAGCCATGAGAAAAAGCTCCTGCAAAAGATCCTTGAATGAGCTGAATTCACCTTTCTGTACATCACCCGGCACTTTGCATCACCCAGGGCACCCCAGGACTTGCTGGGCAACATCCTGGGCTTGTTTAGTCTGGAGAAGAGGAGGCTCAGGGGAGACCTTATTGCCCTCTACAACTACCTGAAAGGGAGTTGTGGTGAGCTGGGGGTTGGCCTCTTCTCACAGATAACTAGTGACAGGACAAGGGGAAATGGCTGCAAGTTGTGCCAGGGGAGGTTCAGGTTGGAGATGAGGAGAAATTTCTTCTCTGAAAGGGTGGTCGGGCACTGGAACAGGTTGCCCAGGGAGGGGGTGGAGTCACCGTCCCTGCGGGTGTTTAAGGAAAGGTTAGACACGGTACTGAAGGACATGGTTTAGTGGGTAATAGGTGGGGGGGGGGCAGTTGGACTGGGTGATCCTTGAGGTCTCTTCCAACCTTAATGATTCTATTCTATTTGGGACAGAAACCCTGTGAGCACGCCCCACACCAGAACTAGAAATAGATCAGTAAATAAATAAATAGTGTTACCTGCCTTTTCCTAGCCCAGAAATCTGCCTCCCACCCACTCCCCACCAAGCCACGGGCACGCTGACACGAGACCAGCAATTGTGAAGGTGCTGGTGCAGAAGCCACTCCAGGGCAGCCCCCTGCAACCACCTCAGGGGCTGGGGAGCCAGCTAGAGCAAAAGCTTGTACAGACATTTTCTAAGGGTGAAAACGAGGAAGCGATCACCTCTCCAGACACTAAAGCAACAGCAGCGTTAGGATTCATAGAATCCCAGAATGGTTTGGGTTGGAAGGGACCTCAAAGACCATCTAGTTCCAACACCCTGCCATGGGCAGGAACACCCTACACCAGACCAGGCTGCCCAAAGCCCCATCCAACCTGGCCTTGAACACTGCCAGGGATGGGGCCTCCACAGCTTCTCTGGGCAACCTGTTCCAGTGCCTCACCACCCTCACAGGGAAGAATTTCTTTCTAGTGTCCAGTCTAAATCCCCCCTCTTTTAGTTTAAACCCATTCCCCCTTGTCCTGTCACTGCACTCCCCAATAAACAGCCCCTCTCCAGCTTTCCTGTAGGCCCCTTTAGGTACTGGAAGGCCACGATTAGGTCTCCCCAGAGCCTTCTCTTCTCTAGGCTGAACAAGCCCAGCTCCCTCAGCCTGTCCCCATAGGACTGAGTGTGTTCATCTAAGGAAAGTCCACGCCTGCAGGTTCACCAGTGGTGCCCCACACCACCTGGGTTATGACAGCTCCTCCTGGAAGGGCACCCACTGCTCCCTGGCCATTATGTGAAGACCCCTCGGGCCAGGGACAGCCACCGGCACCACTGTGAGCCCACAGCTCCCCCACCATGCCCACAGCCACGGGAGACCCCATCCATGGCTGCACAGGGCACACATAGGGGCAACGCCCTCGATGCTTTTGTTCAGCCTCCAGCAGACACCATCATGCCTCACCGACCCACAAGGCACCTGAGCTTTGCCAATGGCTTTCTGGTTTTGCTTTACTGCCAAAGGTCCTCCTAAAACATAACGCTACACGGCCTCCCCGTGCTCAAAAATGAATGAGGTTGGTTGAAATCAAGCAGAGAATGGGACTAACAGCAAGGCTGGCATTGGATTGTTTTCTTTTGCAAAGAGGCGAAACTACTAACTGCTCGTTTTATAGATCCTCCGTCACAGGACAATTAAAAGGGGAAGGGCAGACACGTCTACTAGATAAAAGACCCATCATTAGAAATGAACATATAAAATTTAATGGCTTGGTTTAAAATACATTTTCAATTAAAAAAAACAGCAGGCAAAACAAAACAAAATCAGTTTCATAAAACATACATGACATTGCTGCTACTGTTATAAGACCCGTGTCCCAGAATATCTTAAAATGGAAAACAATCGTCAGATTTAGTTCACATACTTCATTAAGCAGTAAAAAGAAAGAACATTCATGTCAATCCTACCTCTATGGAGACTCTAAATCTACTTCCCTGACCCTACACTGAGTTTCTGTAATAAAACTTCCATTTTCAATAAAAATGTGTAAATATATAGGTATTCTATGTATCAGGTTTAAAAAAAAAAAAAAAATTCCCTTGCCATAATAAGATAATTCCCCGGGAGTGATGAAGGGAAGCCCAAGCAGCAGGTTGGTGCGGGCCGGGTACAAGTCCCGTGGCCACTCTGCTCTGCGGGTGGTGGACTCCTGCACGGGGTGGCCTGTGTTGGCCAAGTCTCTTCAGCGCCATGCTGCAGGCCGGCTTCTCCCCTTTGGCTTCAAGCCCACAGGCTCCGTCCACACGCCTGCAGTCGCAGATGCATCCACACGGAGTTTGCTCAACTGTGGCCACGGAGCAAAGAGAGGAGCACGCGGTGCCCAGAGTGTCGGCAAGCCCTCGTGGGGCCCGCCAATGCAGGAGCAAGGTCTACGAACCAGCTCAGGACTGGTCTGAATACAAATCCCAAAATACTATTTTTCATGTAAATCATTAAAAGAAATATGGTGGGGAGGGACTTCAAGTGCTCACCTAGTCTCAGCACCAAGGGAGCATCGACTACACTTGTGACAGCCCAGAGATACCTTTGCCCAGCCCGGCTCCCAAGACCTCCAATGCCAAACCCCTCGCTTCCCCGGACAATCCACTCTTCTCACTAGAGAAAACCACCTCGACACCCAACCTGAATTTCTGCAGTTTCCACCCACCGGTTCTCGTGCTTGCGATGGACCAGGAGAACACTTCTGCATGTCGGGAGGCTGCCCCCCTCACCCTGCCCTTCTAAAGATGGCCCCTCACCAGGCAACTCCTCCAGCCCTTCCCGCTCAGAAGCCACGAGCTCTGGTTGAAGGACTGGGTGGTCCAGGACTCTCCGGGACATCCAACAGGACCAGGCTCTGCTGGGAGGGCCGGCTCAGCACCGGGCACAGCGCCCCAGCAGACGCCTCGGCAATGCCAAGTGGAGCAGAAGGCGGGTCTCCTATTTCGTGCAGGCCACGCTCCTGCGTATCAACTCAGCACGGCATTTGCCTCCCTCTTCTGAGCAGCAGCAGGACACAGCTGAACAACAGTCGGTTATGATTCGTTAACCGTTAAGTAGAATTGTTAACTATTAAGTAGAATCCTATCCTACTTTTCCAGACTATTTCTCCGGCCTATCGCTTGACCTTCACGTCTGAGGTGAGGCACGTGTGGCTTCGTGCTGCCTGAAAACATTATAAACCTCTTTCATTATCCAGATCCTGAACAAACGCACCGAGTGACACCGCACCTGGTACTCGCGCTCATCCCCTCACCCTGTAACACCAGTTTTCGCCTCAGAGCCAAGTGCTGCCGTTTAAATGCCCCCCTCTCACTTGCTACCGCCGCTGCTTCTTCACAAGCACGCGCACGTGATGAGCAAACACCGTACAACCGACTGCAGAACAGCGACCTCGGGAGGTGCTCGGCACTCCCAGCCGGGGCTGGGCTGAGGACACCCGCCAGCAGCTGCCCGTTCGGGCTCTGCCCCCCAGCAGCAGGTCAACACGATGCACGAAAAGCGGGAACACTTAACCTGCTCGAGGCACTCAGCCCCCACCAAAGCCCGGCCTGCCGAGCCGGGATGCCACCTCTCTCTCTCAAGCCTCGCCTGTGCACGCCCAGCTGCCGACGTCGCAGGACCTCGCAAGCTGGCTCCCACCCATGCCTTCACCCAGGCTGAGCTGCGGTCGCAGGCAGCGTCCCGCTGAGCCTTACGTACGCTGCTACAGGGAAAAAAATAAAAATCCACCCTCCAGGAGGCCTTCCTGACCCCCGAAATGAGATCTCAAGGAAACTGCATCTGCTCAGCTCCAGTTGGGACCCAGTTCTCAGACTCGGCCCAGGCAGCAGTACACAGCCGTTTCGGGGCTCAAACTGGCAGTTCATGGGAGACGCCAGGACTGCTGTCGCCTGGCTGCGCAGGAGGGTTTAGGAGAGAGCTGGTACCTCTCTCCTTCCACGCAGGAAGTTCCATGATGAACAAGCAGGTCTCTCGTGCCTTCTATGAACGTACGAACGTGTGCTCACCTTTGGTGTGTGTTAAGGGTTTGTCCACTGTTAAATAGCTACGTTAAATATCCGTTTTCTCTCTCTATGGCATCCTTTCAGATGGGCTTCATTGCATATATTCACGGTATATACAGAACACCGTATTTTATATATATTATATATCACTTGTATGTACACATTTACAAACCTTCAAAAATATATTGCACTTATATACAATATAGCTTCATCAGATGAGAGTTCACACAGTTACTAAGGCGAGTTCTTCATAAGCAAGGCAGTTTTACATTCCCCCCAAATGACACAAGTGATTTCGACAGTCTGCCCTGTTCGAGAGTAAACATTATAAAGACTTGTCTCCAACCTGTATGCAATTCCTACTAGTATCAATTAGTAGTTTTGCAGCTCTGCCTAGCAGAAAACAGTCCAATAAAATGGCGTTCGCTGATAACGGGCTCAAACACGGATACTGAATAGATAAATAAGATATCACCACTCTAAGAGGCCACCTTCCAGGGGTTCTCCCCTCCCGTATTTACTAGTGTTTTATACATGCTCTCTAGTTAATCGCTGATCTTTGCTCGCTCATTTCAAGTGCAAATAAGGTCATGAGCATTACAATGTTCTTTGGAAAGAACAGAAACACAAATGTATTAAGCAAAAACACTGCTCTGCTCCCCAGAACAAGTCAACGCCTGGCTTTCTTCTGGAGAAGGTGATTAGTGTTTTGCCCAATGTGCTAAATTCTGGGAAAATGTTCAGTTGAGACCTTTGTTTAAAATCCACAGAGGACCCATGATCTTAGATCTCAGTGAGAGTGAGCTTGTAAGATCCTCCAACTTCTTCAATCTGCAACTGGAAGGTATCTTCATTAGAATAGTGTTTCACAATGTTATCGTCCATGTTGACCAGAATTCTGGAAAAATAAAATAAGTTAGGGAAACGTTACAGTTCTAAATGCCCAAGTCAGCAAAAGTGCCCTCAAACCCCAGAGAGCCTGGGCTGTCCAGAGGTAACGCAAGATCCCTGCTCATCTCTCTCTGACCCATGGTTTCCTACCACAAATCTAGCTGTTCTTGTCCGAACCTGCCATCGAGGCTTGCAGCCTTCTAGGATCTGAAGGAAAGGGTTAACTCTGGCTGCGGGACCAGGGAAGGAGATCTCAGAACTGGCAGGAATCCTTCTGAAGCTTCAAACACTTGGGCAAACTTGGGGCTCTGACCTGGTTTGTCTGACAGCTGTAAACCATCAGCACAAACCCTACAGAGCTTGCAGGGAAGAAACAGCCAACACACATCCTTAGCACACAGAGATGTCCTTAGCAGTGTTTAGCAACCATCAGTTCAAACCTTTCGCAGTTATTCTGGTTAATCCTGCTATGAAAGCACAAGCCCTGACACCACATTCCAAAGGTGATTAAAGGATGTATTTTTTTCAGCCAGAGGGGGCTTTGGGGAAGGGGCTAAGACACCAAAGTGACTTTAGAGAAAGAAACCCAAGAAAATTACTGAGAGATTAAAAGGAAAATCAGAAGTGGAGCTGTTCAGGAACTTGATTGCTTATGGTACAAAATAAAAGGACTGTGGCCTCTGTGGGAATGGGTACTCCACAAGTAAAGCTCTCTTCAATTCAGCACACAAAAAGACAACCAGGTTTAGCAATTGTAGCCAAATGTGGACACAGGGAGTACAGTTAATGACCAGAACAATTTAATGGGTTGAAGTAGGTTCTTTGTCACTGAGTCTTTAAACAAACTGAACTCTGCTTCATCTGACATGATCCACCCTGGTTCAAAAAGCAACTAACTCAGGGAGGTCCCGCTACTTGCATTCACCCAGGAAGTCAGGCTACGTGTTTCTGTAGGACGCTCGCGGTCTTCTGCTCTGAGTGATACTGGGATAGGATTAGTCTGCTTTGTGCACACCCCCCCAGAAATGGCATTTGCATAGGTGCAGTTCATGGAGGAATTACAAAGCTGATTTGCCTGTAAGTTTGAAAAAAGGAGTTCAGATTCTCAGATGATTGCTGCATAGGTACATACTCACCCTTTTTTACATTTCTTGAAGATTTTTCCTATTTTATCAAAAGGTACGTCGTACTTGTCAGAGATCTGGAACAACAGGAAAAAAAAAGCATTTGTGAAGCAAGGAGACTGCTGGCACTGCCCTCCGCTTACTATTTTACAGAAAGGAACAACAAAAGGTCTGCAGATCAAAACAACTGCTCTGCACTATCAAGCCACTATTAAACCCTGAACTACAGCATAAGCCTCCACATGAGAGCCCCTCCTCTGCAGTTTGCCAAATTCTGTGCAAAAAATTTAATCATGTTCTGAACCCGGCTACTGACTTCTCATAGAGCAACCTCCTGCCCCACAGTGAGCTCCCCCGCTACCCCACCCCCTGGTTCTCATCCTCTCCGGGCTCTCTGCTCTCTTAGCATACTGAAAACCATTTTTAAATTCAGTGTCAGAGGGATCAGGTGAAAACTAGTCATCACAGCGGCTGGTGCAGGAAGAAAATAGCAACTGAGTGAAGACCTCTGCCGCCAAGGACATAAGCTGATCAGAAACGTCCCCCTTACCAGCAGGGTGACCTCAGTGTGAAACCACAGTCACTAATCATGGCACTTCATCGTACAAACCTCCAGAAAGTCATGAGGTCAGTAACCTAAGCCTGGTTTACTTTAACAAATTGGTCTATCACACCGAGAGCAAGGAGCAAACCAATACACCGTCTCAGGATGCACAAGCACAGGGGATTTCCTCCAAGCTGCAGCTGCAAGCTCTTGGTTCCTTGCTTTAAGTCCAAGCAATACCACAAAGGCGCAGCTTCACTCTCAGGACAACGAAGTAAGGGAGGACTTCATTTCACTCCCCCTCCCATCTCCCGCCTGCCTGTACTGGCAAAGCCCCAAGGAAGAGAACACTTCAAGCTGCAGAACCACCTCTGGGTCCCAAAGCTAACACCGAGACGGCTGTACGGCCCCAAAGCCTCCGTCCTCCGAGCGTTGGCGAGGCATTAGTCACAGAAAGAGGCAGCCAGAAATGTCAGTTGTGAGCTCGTGCCAAACATTACACCATTCCTTAGAGTTAAGCTCTGTATCTCCTTTGCAGCGTTGCAGCAGCAGGGGTAGTGGAAGGCTGTTTTGGAAGTCAAGTACCAGAGAGCAATTTTACACACATGTGCACAGATGTATAAAACTCTTCAAGCACACTCAGAAGCTGGGACCTGGACATCTTCGTAAGGAGTTTATGAGAGGGGATGGGAGGCCCCCAAACAATTCTTTGGAAGACTCAAATAAACCCAAGCCACCAAACCCATTCTGGAAATCACTCCATCTTCTAATTAAAAGACTCCCTCTGACATGAGGGACATCCACACTGGGAGTCCGTTGCCTGTTTTTTGATTGAGCTAGGAAAACACCGACACAGCTGCTTCTGCAGCTTGGCCAAAGCAGAGTGTGCATAAGCAGCGAGCCCAGAAGGTGCTTTCTCCAGCAGTGCCTGCCAATTTGGGACTATCTCAGGTATCCAGTCACCAAGCGTGACACTCCTGGGTTTTCAGGAAGGCTGAGAAACATCATCTTACACGGAGACCCCACTGATGTGGGCTAAGACACTTAAAAGGGAAGCTTCTTGAAGTCCCTTAATACTGAATTAAAGCACTATGTACAGTAATTTCCATGTTATTGAAAGGAACTCAGCCTTACGCTTCTTATCCAGAAGAGCAGGAATATGCGGACACAAGCTGCAACTGAGAGTCTAGCTCCTGTGACTGTCAAGTGTATGAGGACTGGACAGCAAGGGACTAGCTCGCTGCTTCTCAAACTGGAGGCAAGGACTATAAAACAGCCTTACTGCTTACCGCTTCCATGAGACCTTTCAGAGATGGCGTCTTCAACATTAGTGCATCGAAGACTTCCTCCGACTCTTTTCGGACATACAGCAACACTGAAAAGCAAATCAGAGAGGGGAATTAACTCCATAACTGCTCCTCAAAAACGACCTGTACATGATGGTGGCTAAGTACAGAGCAATATACACTGAGGGTCTCATGAAGAGATATACATACACACATCCAACACACACTGCAGATTGCATTAGAAACATGCACAGCCAGGTTAGCTCAAAACATACTTTTTGCACACATTAGTACAGCATGCTCAAACATCTTTAGTGTCAAAATACTTTTAAGATTTTTCTCTATTTACTGTTTTCTCTATTATTTGAAAGAAAAAGGTTCTATTTGAAACTCAGAAAGGTGAAATGCAAAACACACAGCTTTGAGACTCTTGGGTATCCAGATCTGACGGGTCATCTGCCACAAGACTTTGTGCAATAAAATGATCTGGCAGATGCTACCACAGTAGGTGAAGCCATCCTGGCCACCTTCTCATTTTTAAATAATTTATTTGTACAGTCCTCTGCTCCTCCGATGCTGCCTCATCTCTTTTCCTACCCCTTGCCATGTTTCACCGACACTCATACCACCCCAACTGACACAGAATGCAGACTTAGTCTCCTGCTAGGAGGGGAAGGAAAAAAAAAAAAAAGAGAAACCCAATTAGGTAAGCAGCCCTAGCGTTCTCAAGCTAGCAGAGAGTCATTGTATGGAACATCAGCCTCATTAAAAACTGCATTAAGGCTGAGGAATAAGCCATGAGAACCAGAAAGCTTGGACTTAACAGCTCTGCTGCCTTTAATCCATCTTCTAATGACTAGGTATTGCAGCCTGGATTGTTTACACGGGTTCATCAGCCACAGCTCTGACACACCTGCAACACGGAACAATTACTGGCATATCTAATTGAGCAAGGTGATCTCAGGACAGCACAGCACCTTGATGAATTTCCTCTGCTAAAAGCAGGCTCCAGAAAAGGAGGACTGCAGATTTAAAAAATGAAGATAGCACACAGACTCTCAGTTACAGCATGGGTCAGATGATACACCAGCCAAAGGAGAGAGAACCCTATGGGTCTTGTTTTATGGCATACGGCAAGAAGAAAAACCAAGTAGTCCAACTTCCTTTTATAAAATCTGCCCTTCCTTACTATTTATCCAGACCTCAGAAGCGCAGCCCCATTAAGGTCAGACTTGCTAGACTTAACCTTCGCTGCATCACAAGTTTAAATCCCCTTCTTCTAATCCTTTAAGCATTGTCACACAACTGTCATGAGGCAGGTAATGTGCTACAGTATCTCCAGAAGGACCTCTCATCTCCTTCCACAACACCACAGCAACATCCAGTCTCACATCAAATTGCAAAGGTTGACAACAGGTTACAAATAAGCAAAATATTCTCCCAGTTTGGCTCTCAGCACTTCCGAAGTACTTTGGATTACATGATGAATTCTCTCCCTGAATTTACAAAGGAGATTGGTAAGCTGCTCATCTTCTCTCAGTCTCTTTCCTTACAGGTTCAGAGCCAATTAGTGTCTGAGTTGGCAAAAAAACCCAGAAATTCAGACACTGTAAAAGATTTGCAGAGCTGAATTACATCCTGATATACAAACTCTTTCTATTACTGCTCAAAGCCAGAAAAATCCGGCTAAAGTATAAATAAAACGACTCTTTAACCTCAGATACATCTCTCAATCATGATGGACAAATACTGCAATAGTTCAGTCTCTCAAAGAAGAAAATAATACCTCTTTTGGGTTCTTCTATTCTGGCCATCTTATTTGGAGTAGCAATAAAGTCCTCTTCACCAATATAGGCTCCTCTCTTCAGGTTGGAGCTGTCATTGACAGGGCAAAAAGTTAGCAACAGTACAGTTACAGGGACCTACCTCCCTGTCTGAGGGCAAGACTTCAACAGGCTGAAGTAGCGCAGCTCTTACCTTTCACCCTCCAGTTCTTCTGAAGCAACAGGAAGGACCTTTTAAAACAAAGAGGAGACTTTCTTGACACATGCAGAAGAACACACGCTGAATTAGCTAGCTAGTGAGAACCTTATATGGTACTCCGTCCTCGGAAAACACTACAAAGGGCTCTGAACGCTACAAAACAAAGTTGTGTAAGGACAGACCCATTAGCTGGTGTAACATGGTCTTGTCAGCAAGGCTCTCCCCGTCCCTCTAAGTGCTCTCTGTTAATAGCAACGTTGCAGTAGTTTTGTTTGCATTCGAGTCACTGGCATGGAACAACAGTCCCGTTGCATCCAGCACGAGCAGAGGTCCAGCAGCATCAAGTTAAAGGAGAGGGAAGCCCTCAGCCCACAGCAGGAGCTGCAAGGGCTAGGCAGATGGCTCACCCACCCAAGTCACTTGTAAGCCCATCAGGGGAAACCACTGCTCTCAAGTAGGGAGCCAGCCACAGCTGCACTACAAGAAGATGCTCTGGTCCAAGCAATAAACACTGGCCTTCATTCTCGTACACAAACATTACTTGCACTTAGGGTTACGAAAATTATATCCAGAACTACAATTTGCTTCCTCTGATTTGCTTTCAACCCTGTATCAAATGAAACTTTGGCTCAATCTTCCAAAAGCCAGTAAGCATCATCTTTACCTCTTTTCATAAAGAGAAATTAAAGGATCTCAAATAAGCGAGACAAGAACACACAATAGATAACCAGCTTTCTAGCTGGACTGGCAGAAAGTCTTCTGACAGAGCTCAGCTCTACAGCCTTCGCTGGAAAGCACATGGAAAGAGTCAGCCTTATGGATATAAGTTTACTCTCCATCCCTGCTCGGCTTTTGGGCAATGCTCTTAAAAAGTAAGGTTGCGATTCTGTTAGAGCATGCCAGAACTCCTGGCATAGGAAAGTACAAGATTTTGAAACCTGGTTGCACTCTAACTTTTCCCCTTCCGGTTTCCTGTCAGCTGGGACTTTCCAGGAACGCTGAGGCAAGGCACTCTGGCAGCAGATCACAGAGCTGACACACTTGCCAGTTCCACAGAATGGCTCTTCACCCTGCAGCAGCAGGCTGGAGGAGCCAGAGGTCTACAGCAGCACATCAAAAACCCAAGGGACTTTACAAGAGAAAACCAGCCTACAGTTCATTCAATGAACTCTTGGCTGGAGACGCTGTGGAAAACATCCTTTCACGTTCATGGAAACAGGAGTTCACAGGAAAATAATTTTATGCATAAAACACCTCCAGTTAATTCCAGCCAACACGACTAGGAGCAACATCTCTTGCTCATGTAAGACTCAGCCTGTATTTGTTTACAGCATCAATGCAAACAGCCTGGCATTTCATATGTATACACGTAAGCCTTTTGCAAATACATCCCATAGACCTCCTCATCCTCACACCCAAGAGCTGTACTTACGTGAGCCCCACGCTGTAGATTTGCAAAGTGAACGTCAGGAATGAAAAGGACAGGCTGAGTGTCTAGATCCATGAAGGGCTTGAAGATGGTGATGTCCGTACGTTTGTGCGAGGGAAGCATGGGCACTTTGACATCAGAAACTGCAGAGACCAAAGATTGGAATAGAGGATAGTGAAGGCACTGGTGGGGCTGTGGCTCTCCTACATCATTTAAAAGGCACATACTCTGTTGAGCAAGGGCACTCTGTAACAGGGTCAAAGGGAGAAGCTCCTGTGGTAGAGGAGTTGTCTACCTCTGAGATGAGGGCCTAGACCCTCAGGAAACAGCTTGTTTCACAGGGTAGTAGAAGTCTGCTCCACCACTCCAAGCAAGCCGCTAGACTTTGTTCAAGTATTAAATTGGGTTGGAGAATGGTCTGGCCACTCGCCTCAACAGAGGAATAGCTAGGAGCTGTTAGCCTTCCTAACATGTACCAAGCAAACCATCCAAACAGAGAGCAGAAGTCCCCTCTCCTCCCTATCCATTCCCTCAAAAGGTTGCTGGATTTCCCACATAAGAAGGGCAGAAAGACAACAAAGGGACAATCTACAACCCACACAGTTCCAGTTGGGAGCTTCTCAAAGAGACAGTGTCACAGCAGCACTATCACACTGCAGAGATGGTACAAATACTGTTTCTTGCAAGATCATAGAATCATTAAGGTTGGAAGAGACCTCAAGGATCATCTAGTCCAACCGTCCCCCCACCACCTATTACCCACTAAACCATGTCCTTCAGTACCACATCCAACCTCTCCTTAAACACCCCCAGGGATGGTGACTTCACCACCTCCCTGGGCAACCCGTTCCAATGCCCGACCACCCTTTCCAAGAAGAAATTTCTCCTCATCTCCAACCTGAACCTCCCCTGGCGCAACTTGCAGCCATTTCCCCTTGTCCTGTCACTAGTTATCTGCGAGAAGAGGCCGACCCCCAGCTCACCACGACTTCCCTTCAGGTAGTTGTACAGAGCAATAAGGTCTCTCCTGAGCCTCCTCTTCTCCAGACTAAACAGTCCCAGTTCCCTCAGCTGCTCCTCATAAGACCTGTGCTCCAGCCCCTTCACCAGTTTCGTTGCCCTTCTCTGGACATGCTCCAGGGCCTTAATGTCTTTTCTTGTGGTGAGGGGTCCAAAACTGGACACAGTACTCGAGGTGCATCCTTATCAGGGCTGAGTACAGGGGGACGATCACCTCCGTGACATTTAGAGTTA
This sequence comes from Psophia crepitans, assembly GCA_013399095.1. Lineage (NCBI taxonomy): Eukaryota > Metazoa > Chordata > Aves > Gruiformes > Psophiidae > Psophia > Psophia crepitans. The sequence continues at coordinate 333,044 of VWZZ01006857.1, read as the reverse complement.
GGTTTTAATTCCACACTTTGAATTTTTACATTGTTGTTCATCTCCTTGTTCATCCTGGTCACCTCCAGCTGCCAGAGCCCAGTTCATCCTGCACCAGGACCAGCACTGTCTCCCACAGAGCACTTGGGCTCTCATGATGCACCAGCTGATGTAACACAGGCCACTAAGTGGACTGATTTCATCCACAAAGACCCATCTGGGAGAGAGTGAGGCAGGAGGGGCCTTAAACTGCACTTCAGACATGTTCGTATCAAACTGATCCCAACTGAAGATTTCATTTTACCAAATGGAAACATTTCAATTTGGGGTCAAATCAAACACCACTACAC
>VWZZ01006857.1:301510-332678 GCA_013399095.1 Psophia crepitans | reverse complement strand
AAACCTGATTTTTTTAAAGATTGCTCAACCCCTGTAAAAGTCACTTTGACCAAAAGCCACAAACTATTTCTGCTCTTGATGAGTCCATGTGCACAGGGCATTTGTGATCGTGGAGGTGGGTATAAGACCTCATGGCTTAAAGCAACCAAAAACTTCCCACACGAGAACTAAACAGCAATGGATTGTACTTTCCAGGAAAATAAAGGTCACATCAGGCTAATCCCAAGCCTAAGAAATTCATGTTGGAAAGCAGCTTCTGTAAAACCATAAGGTCCTGGAAATCTGTACTGAAACTGTTTTGCGCTTTCCAGCCATTGCGCAAAAAGCTGCATGCAGTAATCTTTTAGGAGCCGTTGGGGCCACTACATTTGTGAAATGCTAACAGCGTGCTACACCTACCTTTCATGATGTAGTTTGGGAAAAAACCCAAAAACCCAGCCCTTTCTGCAACTGCCCTCGAGCAAACGGGTTCCCTTGTAGCATTATCTGCTTCTGAAGCTGCTCCAGCAGCCCGTACCTGCTGCGTCAGGAAAATCCTGCCCAGCAAGCCGTGAGGCGCATGCTTGTTGAACCAGTCGGACTGTTAGCGGCACGGCTCCGACAAGCACTCCGAGCGGAACAGGGAGAGCATGCCCTTGCCCCGTGCAAAGGAAGAACAGGGAGATGCATTTCCCTCCTGGCAGCTGTGCTGGTGAGTAACTCGTGATCCAAACACAGGATCTGTTGCAGTCATCTGCAGCACTTAAAGCAAAGATGCTCAGCAGGAAGAAGCTTCGCAGCTTTTACATACTACAGCACTAAGGCCTTCGCATCCTTCATGCGAGCAGAAACAACTTCTACTGAAATTATTTACTAAGGACCACGTTGCTCTAGCTGAGCGAGCGTAGGGCTAGGAGGCTGGGGGCTCAGTCCCGAGCCTGCCACTGCCTTGCCACAGAGTTATAAACGCCTTTTTAACCTAAGTTAAAACCTAAGTTTAGGATCAAGCTGGAAACATTTGGAACAGCTCAAGTTCTTGCTGCCATCTAGAGCTGCAGAGGCCCCAATGGCACCCAAAAATCCCACCTTCACCCTGTCACTTCCACTGCTAAAACCTGTACCCATTGAATACGCAGCAGGGCCCTGTCTTGGACAGGAAGAACTATGCAGAAGTGAAGTACTAAGTGACCCAGTATGTTACAAAACACAATTAATTGCTCCATAAGCAACTATTTAAAACAAGCCCTGTAGCATAGGGGATAAAAATCTACTTAAGAGTTCTATTGCACAAGTTATTTATAGTCAAAATGAGATCTAATATTTAAAATACTGAAGGAGTAATTTCTACTTACAGGCATTCAGCTGAGAGCTGGGGTCAGTGCACTTGCCTTTTCTTTTGCTTTGCTTTCGCTCTTCATCCCTGATCTTCCTCTCTGCTCCCTGCCAGACAAGAGATTAAGGGAAGGGAGAGGGAGAGAAAGAGAAGGTCTTTTTAGTGTTTTGGTTTTTTGTTTTTGGGAGGTGGAATGTTCAGCTGCAGAGGCAGGAACACCGATTCTTCCAGAGCGGTGTTTGTGGAGGTCAGCCCCACAGATCCGAGCTGCAGGTTTGCCGGAAGGCACCAACTCTGAGAACAGTTTACTCTTTGAGTCCTGTCATCTAGTGAAATCCAAGAACCATGTCCAAGATGCAAACACTTGCTTTTCTTTCATGTCATATGGGGTTGTGAGGACAAAAGATACCCACAGCTGTAGCAACTGTATCAAGTGCAACATAAAAATATAACCCAAGTGGTTAAAACAATTAAAAAAATTGCAAGTTCCCTCAGTTTAAGAGTTCACTAGAACCTCATTAAATCCTGATCTGTAGAAGTCACGCCACACTGGGATCACAAGTGCAAGATAACTTCCTGCATGTTATGCGTGGACCTCTCAGGAGTTACATCAGCCTTCAGTGACCTCAAGCTGTAGACATGCATCATGTCAAAGCAGGCATTATTTCTTCTCTTTTTATCAGGGCCAGGCTGTGGTGGAACACAGAAATACCTAACTGGGTTCATGCCTGCACAGCTCCTGGCCCTCCAAACCAAGCAGCAGTGGGGAAAGCACCGTATTTTCCGCAAGGTGCAGGCAGCTATGATAGAGAGAAGGAAGGAAAGTTTGTGTTGGAGTTGTGTTTATCTCTCCAGCTCCGCTCAGACCTCACATGTGACTGCAGGTTAAGTCAGGGATGTCACATCACCAGCTGCAGAAGGCCATAAGCCCACAGTAGATCCCCAACACTCAATCCTGGTGCTACCACCAGATCATCGCCCAAATTGGTAAACACAAGTTCTACCTATCTCCCAACACCCTCCTGCAAAGCAGGGTAAAAGGTAACAGTTATCTGGCCACCGGAAGCCATTATTTCTCATTGCCACCCCTGCAAAGCTGCCAAAACACACCCACACCCTTGTACGGTGCTGGAGGAAGACTAGATTAGCTATGGCAAAGGACATGTTAAAGATCATGTTGCAGTGGGGAGGAAAATGGCACCTAATGCACAGCATGGGAGAAAGGCAACAGTCCTCCTAACCTCCCAGTAGATGAATACTCTTATAGGTGACAGGACGCCTATACCTGCTAGGTAGCAGGAGGCACATCTACACTAGCAATAAGGAGGAAAATTAACCCAGATATTTCATGTGCATTAACATATACCACCTTTTCTCCCACCTAACAGCAAGCATACAAGCAGCTTCAGGCTGCTGCTGTGAAAAGGAGAAATAATTACTAATGAAGACAGGTTGCCAGCCTTCCTTGACCCCACAAAGCTGATACAACCCACCGCAGCAAAGACATCCCAGCTAAACCTCTGCACAGCTGGACCCACACCCCTCGGTGACTTCCCTTACCACAACAGTCGCAGCATCTCAGCTTGAACAGGAGGAAGGTCAGATTTGGCTCTAGCCCTGTGCCATAGCTTTCAATAAAGTTCTGCTACCCAAACGCTGTGCTGCAGACCAGCACCTGCCTCCTTGTGAGGAACAAGCTAATCCATCAAGAGCACACATTTTAATACAACCCCTGCTCTCAAATACCCGCAGTCAGAGTTCTGCTTGGAAGTCAACATGGTACAGGGGCCCAGGTACATCCCACATAAAAAAAGCAAGCCACGTCTTGGTAACAGGCTTTTGTGCCTTGTCAGCGTAGCTCAGTGACAGGCAGGAGCAGACACATTTGAAGAAAAGACATTGTATTCTGCGATTATGGAATAAATCAGCTTGTAAGAGAGGTTTCCCCAACTTCATCAGTGAGAGAACAGCCTACAGTCTGAAAAGCAAGATTTCACACTCTGGTCTATGTGTTAAAGGCTGCAGGCATTTTTTGTGTTGTTCTTTCCCTCAGCCTCCAGTTGTATAATTGACTCTTGGGCTGAGGAAGAGAAGCAGCATTTCTGAGAGCGCTGCCATCCCTCCCACAGAGGATCATAGCATATCTGATGAGCAACAGAGATGCAGGGAGACGATGCAACATCAAGCCACAACACACTGGGATCCAGACCCTTCATGACACTGCGGGACTCCTCACTTCCACATGGGCTGCATCAGCCAGATGTGCTCCGAAGACCGCGGGCTGCTTCCCGGTCCCTCTCTGCATGCCCTCTCATGCTGGATGCAGCTCTGGCACAAAGCCTATGAGCCATTCGAGCTCTTCCTCTGCCCTATGGCCCCCGCATCAGTGAAGCTGCCAGGGGATACTGGTGGACAAAAAAAATGGACGTGAGCCAGTAGCATGCACTTGCAGCCAAGAAAGTCAACTGTGTCCGGGGCTGCATGAAAAACAGTGTGGCCAGCAGGTCGAGGGAGGTGATTCTGTCCCTCTACTCTGCTCTCATGAGACCTCCTTGCAGTTCTGTGTCCAGCTCTGGGGCCGCCAGTACAGGAAAGACATGGAGCTGCTGGAGTGAGTCCAGAGGAGGCCACAAAGATGACCAGAGGGCTGGAGCTCCTCTGATATGAGGACAGGCGGAGAGAGTTGGGCTCTTCAGCCTGGAGAAGCGAAGGCTCCGGAGAGACCTCATGGCAGCCTTTCAGTACCTAAAGGGGACTTATAAGAAAGAGAGAGAGAGAGGCTTTTAACCAGGGCCTGTGGCGACAGGACAAGGGGCAATAAACTGAGAGAGAGTAGGTTTAAATTGGATGCAAGGACATAATTTTTTTACAGTGAGAGTGGTGAGGCACTGGAACAGGTTGCCCAGAGAAGCTGTGGATGCCCTGACCCTGCCAGTGTTCAAGACCAGGTTGGATGGGGCTTTGGGCAACCAAATCTAGTGAAAGATGTCCCTGCTCATGGCAAGGGGGTTGGATTGGATGATCTTTAAAGGTCCCTTCCAACCCAAACCATTCTGTGATCATGCAACAGAAAGAAGAGTCTCTGTGTTGCTGCTCATCCATGTCAATGCTGCCTCCAGCTACCTCGCACCATCTCTCTCCTTCCAACAGCACCTCACTCACTTGTTCCTACCATCCCACAAAAACCTTCCACCAGCACTCCCATCACTAAAGGAGTAACAGCAAATCCCAGAGGACAATGCTAGCCCTAGCCTGTGAAATCCTGTATTTAATCTTCCACATGCAGATGCTTAGCTGAGGCCATTTACAGCAGAGGAGGTCATCCTTCTCCGGGACAGGTCACCCCCATCCCTGCACAGCCCAAATATTACTGGGCCAAGCCTGAACCAAGCTTGTGCTGTAACCTGCCACAGGATGACACCATCACGTCCATAGTGCTTTACTTGGGTCTTGAAACCACATAGGATTAGATGAAAACCAAACATCCTGGGCAGCTGTGGACCCCCTTTCCACAGAGAGAACATGAAGAGAAAGACAGAAATACATGAAGAAACTTGCTCTCAGAGGCAGCAGACAAAAACTAGAAACAAGTATCAGAAACTTTCCCTTCCAACCCAAGCACAGGAATCCTTCTCCATCACTGTTTTCCAGTACAAAGGCCACCACACAACATTAACTGAAGTGTTTGACCTTCTGTAGGATATCGATCGATTTATACACACACAGAGACAGCGGAGGACTGCCATGCCAGCATCTGGGTTCAAAGTCAGTTCAGGCGTGCAATGCAAGCACAGCCTTTGCAGGCAAAGGAAAGGAAGAGAGGGGCCCTACACAGAGCTGTCCCTGTGAGGTGGCCACATCACCACCATTTTGTGCTGGTTTTCCAATAGACCTCCACGCTAAGAGTTGGCCTTCCATGAAGAAAACATGGGTAACAGCACTTCTGCAGGTAAGAGTGACCACACGCAGACAAACATCTTCAAGGACTGTAGTATGCGTGGATACTACAGTAATAACAGCCTTGTAAGCATCCAAGGCCAGCTGATTGCTTACCTAAGATTCAAAGCAGGGCAGAAAACCGTGCTCCTTCTGAAATACCAGCACTCCTGCAGGAGCCTGGGGAAGCTGGCCAGCATTGGGGTCGGAATGTATTGGTTTTACGTGGCAAAGTTTGGGGTGGGGGGTGCCCTCTGTGAGAAGCTGCTGGAAACCTTCCCCATGTCTGGCAGAGCCAACACCAGCTGGCTCCAAGAGGGATACACCACTTGGCCAAGGCCGAGCTCATCAGCACCAGTGGTAGTGCCTCTGCGATAAAGTATTTAAGAAGGGGGGGAAAACTGCTGTGCAGCCACCGCCGTGAGAGAGAAATGAGAAGATGTGAGAGGAAAGGCTCTGCAGACACCAAGGTCAGTGAGGAAGGAGGGGGAGGAGGTGCTCCAGGTGCTGGAGCAGACACTCCCCTGCACCCTGTGGTGAAGACCATGGTGAGGCAGGCTGTCCCCCTGCAGCCCATGGAGGAAGGATGATGGAGTGTACAGATTCCATCTGCAGCCCATGGAGGACGCCACACTGGAGCAGGTGGATGGACCCAAAGGAGGCTGTGACCCCATGGGAAGCCCACACTGGACCAAGCTCCCAGCAGGACCTGTGCCCCATGGAGAGAGGAGCCCATGCCAGAGCAGGTTTGCTGGCAGGACTTGTGACCCTGTGGGGCTGGAGTAAGTCTGCTCCTGAAGGTCTGCACCCTGTGGAAGGGACCCACACTGGGGCAGCTCATGAAGAACTGTAGCCTGTGGGAAGGACTCGTGTCNCATTCCCCATCCCCCTGTGCCACTGGCAGGGAGTAGGTAGAAATCAGGAGTGAAGTTAAGCCTGGGAAGAAGGGAGGGATAGAGGAGAGGTGTTTTAAGATTTGGTTTTATTTCTCATTGCTCTACTCTTTTGATTGGCAATAAATTAGATCATCTTTTTCTAAGTCGAGTCTGTTTTGCCCATGACAGTAACTGGTGAGTGATCTCCCCCTGTCCTTATCTTGACCCAGGACCCTTTATTTGTACTTTCTCTCCCTGCCCAGCTGAGGAGGGCAGTGACAGAGCAGCTTTGGTGGGCTCCTGCCTCCAGCCAGGGTCAACCCACCAGAGCAAGTCAGCACCAGCAGCTGTAAGGAGAGAGGTCTGCTCACAGGAGCACTCATCCAGCGCCTCAAACAAGCGTTTGAGTACAGAGCTCGATTTAATGCCATGACAAACACATTCAGCTTGTTGTCCTCCGTCCCCAGCTCTCATGCTGGACCCAGACCGGATCTGAAAGGCAGCAAACTTTAACATCATTTCTATAAATGCAAATTGCAGAATTTTCAGGCACCAACCTTGCATTGTCTGCATGTTCACAGAATGAACAAGTCAGATTAAATTAAATACAGTAAACGAAAATTTTTCTCCTCGCCTCCCTCCCTTTTTAATTCAGGTCCAATTTGCAATGCATCTGGAGGAATAAAGCAGGACAAAAAGTCAAAATCCCAAAGGAAAAACAACAGATAAACTAATATTACTATACTACTAGATTTGCTACAATTTATGTTATAGACTCAAATCGTTTCTGTTAAGCGATGTACTGACTGCACATCTGCCTTTCTATTAACCGATTCGTCTCATGAGCAATGGCACAAGCCTCTCAGCGGAGCATCAGTAACTGACTGGACAACTTCAGAGTAGAAGATCTCCCCTTCCCTGCAGCAAGCCCATACTGACAGGGATTGTACAGGATACAGGTTGATAACACACAGGACTCACAGATAATGGAAGAGCTTTAGATGACGTACTCACCTCCTCTAAAATGAGACTGAGGCAAAGAAAAACAAGAAATAAAAAACAACAATAAAAGCCTGAAGAAAGCCCATGAGACTCAAGCCTCTCACGCTTACTGGCAAGGCTTTGAGATGGCTCTGGAGAGGATTCGTTAACTCCCTGGTAAGTTCTTAGCAGAATTGTCACAACAGGAGCTATCTCAGAAAGGACTTTAAGGAAGATGATGGAGTAGCTTTACACTGGCAGGCAGCTACAGAAAGCTTCTCCCAGCCACGCAGGAAAGCAGAGGGGCCTATTTAGAAGCATACAGATGGACAACAAAACATGGCAGGATGAGTCACTGGGAGGCTACAGCAGAGGCAGACTGTAGAGGGCTCCATATAATTTGGGAAGTGGAGGCAGAGCAATGGCATGTGAGATGAGTGGTTGCAGCAGTGTCCTGAGGGATGACAAGGCAGCAAGGCCACACAGTACACAACCACTGCAAAGCTCGCACAGCACTCAAGAGTGGGGGTCACCAGCCTGCCTCAGGCCTGCAGCTGCACAGAGAGGTATTTGGAGATCTCACTCACAAAGAGTCCATGCTCTGAAGACACAGTCCAGATGCAAAGAATGGGAGGCCCTAGTCAAGCAGGATGTCAGCAAAACAGGCCATCAGAGTGATTCAGTGATCTGAAGGAAGACTGGGGAAGTGTGGGCAGCACTCACTCCAGCCTAGAAAGATCTTGGTCATGCTGGAAATAGTAACATTACACATTACTTGCTCTGGTCCTTCAAAAGACTGTTCTGATAGGAACAGGTTACAAAGACTGGGAAAACGTCCTTTCTTTGCAAACTCAGTTAAGCTTTTACAACTGCTTTCAGCTCAGCTCCTGCTGTGTTTCTTTCACAGCTTCAGGTGAACAGTGGTTTTGGGAAAGGCGTTAATTCTCTGTATGCTAAATGCATTAGACAAAGCAGTCAAATTACGGCACACATCCAGCTTGTAAATGGACTTCGTTATGCTGCTGTATCTCACAGGGGCACAATGAAACCAGCAACATTTTCTGTTTACAAGATGTGCAAGTTGTTATTAAAAAAAAAAATAAAAAAAAAATCAACCAACAAATACAGTAAAAACGCACAAGGAAATTTAAGAGGACCAACACTACATAGCCTGGACAAAGAGACAAGCCTCCACTTGCTCCAATTGCAATGATTTCTCCTACTGAAGGCACTCTGCAGGACTTTTCAGCGTCCGGAGTACCAACAGCCAGTTCTCTACCACTGACTGACCTTTTTCCAAAGTCACTCAGGAACACTTCTCAGCGCTCCACCATTTTGAGAGCAACAAGTTTGTCTGAGGTCGTCATAACTATGAGCCAAGTAGAAGGGACTGAAATATTTTCCTTGCAAAGGCTGAACACAGCCAGGAATTTTCAGTGAGCCAAAATAGCAAGGGCAGAATTAGGCAAAAAAACCTGCCAAGCTGTGGAACAGCCTTTCCCAAAGTGTCACTGGCACATCGGCCCAACCTTACCTTGTCGCAGAAGACTTTAATCTGGCAGTAGGCTCTGTGGACAGGTTTGTTACTCCTGTTATTGTAGCTGTAGGTGTCGATTTGAAGATTCAGGGGTAGGCCTTTAACTCCCTTCTGAGAGGAGAAATCTGTGCTGAGGCAGTTCACAGAAATGAAAACCTGTAGAAGAAGAAAACAGCACCCGTCAGTAGAGACACAGACTCCTGGCTGGCTGCTGAGCATGGGGCTGCTCAGTGAGTGCCGAGATCTAAATGCTGATCCTTGCCACCAAAAGCAGGAGTGTTTTTCTGAGAGATCAGGTAAAATCCCTACGAAGCAGTATTGCATTCTTTATTCTTTACGTAAGCCATTACAAGGGACGAGGCCACTTTTTCCAGAACGAATTTCAACAACCTCTCCAAACTTTATGAAGTTCCACCCATCTTTCCCAAATATTTCTGCCTAAGAGCTCAAATGTCATCATCAAACTTTCTGCAATGTGAATCCTCCTACACCCAGTCCTCAACTGCCCAGTGTTTTACCGGCTTGGTAAAACAACCGTCCTTTGAAAAAAAATACGTTACTTAGTGAAAGTTAAAACAGAACCTTCCACAGCTTATGCTTCAAGCTACGTGGTTTGGTTTGTTTTTTTTTTTGTCTTTTTTTTTTTGGTAAGCAGTATTGAAAGCTTTTTAAAAATATTAGGCAACATGTTTGCTTTAAACACAGGAATAATGCCATTATTACAATTAAATTAACACCGTTGTGACTATTTCCCAGTAAGACCTACAATATCCTGTTAATGTCCAGGTCAAGAGGGAGACAGTAATATTTTCATTATTCTAATAAAAAAATGAATTATAGGGAAAATGAATTAAGAGTGATTTTGAACATATCTGATTTCATGTTCATAACTGCCTAAAACCAACCAACCAAGAAAAAAAAACAAAACATCACCAAAAAACCAAACCCCAACAACCCACAACCGAAGAACAAGCCCAATGCTGCTTAACAGAAAGAATAAATACCCTTGTGTGGGTATGAACAGATAGACCAGAGTACTTCATATCGGAACACGGGCCTGCTGCGTGCCAGACACAACACTCCTTATTGCCATGTCTCAGAAGGAGCTGTGATGATGAATTACCAGGAATTTATTAGCTACCAAGACCTGCCGTGGCTCCTCTACTACCTGCCTCAAGGATAAAGCTGGGAACCCACTGCTAACAACAGAAATCAAAGCCCTGGGAGCCAGAAGCACCTTGCCAGAGATTCTGCAGGAATACGGTCCCACCACCTGACCGCCTCTCACTGCTGGGACCTGTCTGACAATCTCTGCAGTGAGCTAGTGCCACCTCCCGGGGCCCGCCCGGTGCTGCAAAGTTGAAGGTAAGTTTTGAAAATCATTTGGGTTGGATTTGTGGGTTTGTAAAGTGCTTATCACAGGCTTCTTCACAGTTCTGCAACATCCTTTGCTAGTTTTAATAGGGGAGAGGAAATGGAGTAACTGTCACCAGACTAGAGATACAAGTGCTTTCTTTTCCCCCCATGTATAACACAGCAGTACAGAAAGCCTGGGGGGGTTGGTGGGAAGTATAGATAACCACAGTAATAACTTGCCCGAACATTAGAGATTCACAAGCAACTTCTTGTAGTCCCTGTGAGCACCAGCTGCCAGCACACCACCTCAAACAGTCCCCATCCCCTCCCTTGTGCGCACAACCCCCACCCCCCATCCTGCGGAGCTGCCAACACCCCCGCCGAGTCCCGCTTGTGCAAAGGGACATTAAGATGCGTGAGACACGTGTAACTGGTGCCAGCACGGCAGAGCCCATCCCCAGCCACCCCACTGCTTGTTCTGTGGCAGTCCCAGCCAGGACGACACGCAGGGATGGCGGCACCGAAGGTGACCAGTGCTCACCCACCAGCCTGGACCTGCATCCCCCAACCTGGGTTCTTCTAAGACTACCTCTTTTGAAAGCATTAAATACACCCCAAATTGCAGCCAGGAAAATTATTTTAAATTAAGCTCTTCTCAATCTTCTACAGACTTACCCAAATAATGCCTTTTTACCTCCCCACCCCTTCCCTTTCTGCTACCTTTGGCTTTACAAGGGCATTTTCTTGCGTCGCTGGCACACCCCAGGGGAAAGCTTGAAGGAGTTTGAAGAGTTGCTGTCACCGGCTTGGGAGCTAAGTAATCACATGCATGCACAGCCTGAATAATTGTGTTCCCTGAGCAGGGGGTTTGTTTTAAGAGAGCTGTAACTCTGGCATTTGCATATTTTTACATTTTAAATTTTAATTTCAAATTTATTTACCCATATTGAATATTCACACACAACTCTCAGGTGTGTATGAAGAAAAAGCTGTGATCTTTAAGAAGATTTCTGGACAGCCATGCCAGCAGGTCCACCACAGCCTCGAAATTTCTGTGAATCCCTTGTTTTATCCCACTGGACACCAGCGGACTCAACATGCAGTATCAGCTACCAGTTCCCGAGCAAGCAGCGTCACTTCTTTACTGCATAATTCAGGTTTGCATTTTCAGTGTTCATGGCTTACCAGCCACGCAAAGCCCACGCCGCATGCTGGGCTGCAGGCAGAAGCTGAGTGGGTATCCCATGGGAATTTGGGATTGCCTGTCAGATGACAAAGATTATCCTCCTACTTGAGAGTCTCCTCATTTGATTACTTTTGGCTTTAAGCAGCTGCCTTCATTTTAATGCCATTTAATTTTTCAGGACTCTGGGCAGGAGATGACAACTAAAACCTAATCACCCCTCTGAAGCAACACAGAGCCAGCCTGTCTTCTGCTGCTCCTGCAACACCATTTCAGTTCTCCCTACCCATCCTCTAACTCCTATTTTTGAGCAACCTCAGGTTGCCTCAAGTTCCACAAAAACAGAGTTTTAATGAACAGCTTTTCCAGTTTGGGCTAAAAGAGTCTCAAGTCAGGTGTTTTTTGTTCAGGAAGATTTGACTTGCGTTCGAAAAGAACCGTAAGGCCAAGTGACTGAGCCAGCTACATCCCCACCCCAAAATTGCCAGAAGAAAGAAAAACGTAACCGCAGAAGTTGCTCTGCGTCTTTAGCCTGCTGAGCAAGATTCCTTTTCGTGTGTCCAACCTATTTTTCTAAGGGCAGTTCCGCATTCTCAGCTATATTAAGATTTGTTGTTACTTTAAAAAAAAAAATTCATCTCACCTCCCAAGATTCAACATAAAGACAGCACTTAAAAATAGAGTATTGTCAAGCCTGAGCACTTACAAACATGAGTCAAGCCCTCAAAAGTCAAGCAGATTTTCCTTAAAACTGAGATTTCTAGAAGGATTAGAGACCTGTTCTTGAGTTATACTGCTTGCTTAGCAGTTGAGCCTTTAGTCTATATTTGATTCGTCTTTCCAGGTTTTTCTCTCCAACCAAAGCCAGGCTTTATTTTTCCTTTTCTCTTTGGTTTATTTTTTTTTTTAATTATTATTAATGAAAACTGAGATTCTCTTCAAGACAAATGGCTTCACAATGGCATGGTTTCAGGTAAAACACCAAACAGCATGAAACCTGTGAGCTGGTGTGAGCGGCTAACCCCCTCACATCTGACGTTCACCCCAACAAGCTACAACCCCCCACTAGGTTTCCTGCAGCCTTTGGGGCAGGTGAGCAGCAGCCCAGCCGCACACAACGAAAGACCGAAGGCAGAAGGATTAAAGCACCTTCTTCGGGATCACGCTGGAAGTCAGCGTGGGAAGAAGCCAGACCTCATGACTTCCCGGTCTGCTTTAACCACCCGACCACTCGTGCCCCTCCTCACCTAACTTGGGAGAAACACACAGTGCCTACGTTCAAACCTACGAGAAACAATCTTTCATTTTAATAATGCAGAAAAAAATATATTAATCTGGCAGCTCTGCTGTGTGCCCTCAAGGAAGGGCAGCAGAGACAGCCAAGTTCTTTCCACGCAGCACCTTCTTCTAACAAGATCTGCCTTTCAAACAAACCAGGAAAAACAGGCGTAATTAAAGGGTAATCAAAGCGCTGCAGGAACCTTGCTGTCAGCGAGATGAAAGATGCCTTTTTTAAATGAAGGCTTGCATACCCAGATCTCTTCTCCTCAGTTTATCTTGGACGCCCTGCTCTTTTGTCACACAAAAAGCACCACTAATTTTGATTAGTCCAAAGGCTACATATGCAGCAGCTTTAGATGAAATGTCACCTTGTACAGCCTCTTCTGCCTCACTGCAAAGCAAAGTTGAAAGGAACACATCCACAGTGTCTGGGGCTGCCAGAGGTAATGGCCAGCAGCTCAGAGGGGTATTAGCACACGGTAAGCTCTGGCCAGTCCCCAGCAAACACTGCCATGGGTAAGACTGTAACGGCCACGTAACAGATCTCCCCGTCCTGCAAAATCGTGTGTGTCCTTCTGGGTAAGACCCTACGCAGACAGACTTAGGACTACTCCAGTGTGATCACCTTGCTCCACATAGCTTTCATTTCAACAGAAGACAGGTAAATTGAATTCACCTCCTATTTACGCTCCATTATATTTTTGTACCCAGAGAACAGAGACATTGCTCAATAATCCAAGTCCATTGAGTATTTTTTTTTCTCAATTAAGAATTCAGATAAAAACTTTAGCTCTTTTCTAGCACTAGTAGGCCAAAGCCTCTCATTTTAATGTTACATTCAACTTAAAATTGTCAGGATGCTTTTGACTTTGGATGACTGTACAGAACACAGAGTTTAGAGCCTAACACACAACAACCAGGGACAGGTTAAACTGCAGTGACTTTCTTTCCAGGGAATGCAGTTGGATACTGTTTTTCTTGACCTTGGCCAAGTAATTTCAACATTCTGCCCAAGACACAGCAGGCAAAGGGATTCCAGCGGTCCTGGGACCATTTCCCCAATGCAAAGGCAGCGTCTTGCCTGTCGACCGATCACCACACATCCTACTCGCAGATCAGCCCGAGCCACACGCATTCCTCGCACAACGGGACACACCGGACCTGCACCACGTCTCGCTTTGCTTTCCTTTGGAACAGCAAGGACATTCCTGTGGTCTCTGGCTGGGGAGGGCAGCACTCACTGCACAGCTGACTCGATCTATGTGTTGTTTTCACTTTTTGCAAGACAAAGGGTCATAGAAACCCTCAACCAGACACAAAGAGGAACCTTTGAGGCTACAACAGCAGATTGAAAAACAGAGGAACAAAAAAGGTAAAGGATCCATCAGACCTAAATAAAAAGACTTGTGTGTGAAGTAGAGGACATGAACCAACTCCCTCCTTCTCGCCTGCACAGGTTCCCTTGGAGAACCAAGACGTGCACCATCCAAGCCTAGGGAGTGGGAAGCTATGCAGCTATCACAACGCCAGGACAGAGCCCTTCCCACCCCGGCTGCCAGCAGGAATTCTGGGGACATGAATGCAAAGCCCATCAGCTGCCAGGTTGCTTGGTCTCCTGCAGGTGCCTGTGCAGTGCATGGGTATGCAGCCATGTGGTCACAGCACTCTTTGCTGGCTAGCTGCAGGAGCAGCCCTAGGCCCAGATCCCACAAACAACTCATTTATCAGCCCTCCATGAAAGAAAAATTATCGGAAGGCTCAAAGGTTTTTATTTAAGCACTGATGGCTGAAAGCATGTGGTTTCTCTAAAGGCTTGGACAAATATAAACATAAAAGGGAAAATAAAGGGTCTTTTCTAACGATTTGTCCACATGGAGGTGTACAAAGATAGGCTTTAATGCGCCTCACCTGTGCTATGAGGTGGCTGGAAACAAATCACCTCCAGCCCAAAAGCCTTATAAATTACACCAGCACAGCTCCAAGCCCTTCCGAGAGGCAGAGCTGTCGGCCTGGGCGCTGTGCTAACGTAGCTATCAGGCTGCCAGGACTGGCGCTGGGTCATGGGCAGGCAGCTCAGAGTGCAGGCTGGGCAAGCACAGCTCTGCCTGCACACATCCGTGAAGGCACATCCTAGGAAAGCAGTGCTTGGAAGACTGTTCTGTCTTTGAAAGGGAGGGGGGGAGCAAAAACAACAAAAAAAGCTTGGTACAGATCACCTGAGAGGTGGCCAATCTTACTGCTCTCACATTCATTTCTTCACCTCCCACATGCACCACAGGTTTTGCATCAGCAGGAGGCGAGCCAGGAAAGAGAGATATAAAAATTGGGCAACTCATGCACCTGCGGGCTCCCCAGCCGCCTCCTGCCTTTGGGATCGGATGCTCCAAATAAGGCTTGTCTGGCAGATGTGCGATAGGGCCGCATCCGTTCCAGCGCCGCTCAGCCAGACCCAGTATCGTCCTGCTCGCAGCCTGGGGAAGTTAGTTTGCATCCAAACCTACCAAGCCCAATTTGGGTGACTGACATAAAACACATTGCGGGTCCCACACCACACCAAGGAATGCTGAGTGGGAAATGACCCAGCCTCGGATAAGAAAGCACCCTCCTAGCAAGCCTACTCCATCAAAAAGGAACCTGAAAATAAATGGTAATGAAAGGAAAATATATGTTCCTGTTCACAAAGAGCAACACTGATTGTTATTCCAACCTGTTCTGAGGCAAGGAAATACGGGAATGTCTCTGCTTGCAACACGTGGGAAAGCCAGGGATAGAGGTTCCCAGTCCTACCGATGCTTCCTCGCACCCCACGCTCTGATAAGATAAAGGTGCAGGGCCAGGTGTCAGCTTTTATTCAGTTTGTTGGAAAGAAAGTAAATGCAGTAGTTTGGCAAAAAAATTGGCAATATGTTAAAAACAAACAACACCCCCTCCCCAACCAAAAACCCCAACTCACCCAACCAAATAACCCCAAAAGACCTCAAAACAAACAAGAAAAAAAAACCAACACAAAATGGAAAGAATTATGTCTACAAAGGCACCAAAACGGCTGGAAAGGAAGCTTTGCCACCAGGTACGAAAAAAATTGAGAACAGGAAAAAAGTAACTTCCCGGTTGTCTCTATAGAAGAGCTAACTTCAGGAAGACTTTTCTTCCAGCATTAGGAAACATTATGAGCTCCATAGCTGGTTGGAAGACTAGAAAGATGGTGGAGTTTGGGACACCAAGTTTTGAAGAAAAACTGTGAGTTGAAAATCTGCTTCTAATTTGCAATGCTTAAAACCAAGGGCAACACACACTTGTTTTTAAGAAAAGCCAGGACAGAGGAGGGAGAGGTCCGCATTAAGAGGCAGGTAAGCAACATGACTTTCCTATGTCACTGCTCCAAAGACTGTGTGTACTTATGCCTCAAAGTACTTGTGGTCTGCAGCCTTGGCTTCAAACCAATCTCCTTCCTTTAAGTATGTTTGACTCATCACATTTCATAGTTTCATTTCCAACTAGCCAAACCTGTACCTCCTCAATGCTGCTGAAGGTGGCAACACCTTCTTTAATGAGGCATATGACTGCTGTTTCATTACACTGGCATGCATATAAACGCATGCAATATTCATCAATCAAAAAAGCTGAAATTCTTCCTACAGTGAACACCAAGTGAGGATTATGCTAGAATAAACGCTTAAAATAAACCAGTAGTGTACACCCCAGCCTTACTTCAAGTTGTAGCAAGAGATCCACCCTCTCCAAAAATTTAGCTCATCTGAACAAAAAATCCTGCCCAAGAGTTGCAGTCAACACTCAAGAGGATCTCCCAGAAGACCACCCTCATTACCCAATCTGTTATTTCAAAAGGCCAACCCAAATTAGACTCAAATTACTTTAATACAGGGCTTTTCCACTTTTTGGGGAGGCCGGGGGGCCCTTATTTAATTGCTCTGTCATTCAGGGTATCACTTAAGAGATACCACAGCACCTTCCCTTTGATGGAAAGGCAACGAAAACTCTACCACAATATTCTCCAGCAATAAATGCCTGTGTTACACCCTCCTTATGTATCCCTTTTTAGTAGAAAGGGTCTTTTCACACACAGCATCTGGCTTACAACGCCTTTTTTTTTTTTTGAGGGAAGGAGTGGGAGGACAATAGAGCCCTTAATGTGCAGTGACATCATTTTTGGCTCCAGTCCCACCTAAACCAAGCCAGACAGAAGACCTCCACGGGGGCCCTTCTCTGGGAGCTGGAAGCAATGCTGCATTTCAGAAGGGACTGGTTGGCAAGCATGGAAGGGGTGCCCCAGCGCAACAGCGGGGTCCTTGCATTAAAGACCACAAAAATGGGCTAAAGAGGCTCTTGCCATCACCACACAGACAACTCCTCGCCCTGCTGAGACACGACGCCCCAACCCTCCTGCTCCACTGGGCAGGAGCTCAGACAGGATTTGAACAAAGCAGGATCCAGCAAAGCCAGTTAACCCTGGGGAAACGGATCTGTCCAGATTGTTCAACTGCCGCTGACCTGAGAGCGGGCCATGTCCCCAGGCCAAAGTTAAAGGATAGAGAATTTGCTTCACAGCCTAACGGGTAACACAACTGAGGTAACAGGACAATGGCCAACATTATTTATAGAGTAGCAGGAAACACTCAGAAGAAATGTGCATTTAACCATGCATGGAGCAGCAATTTTCATTAAAAGATGTCTAATGGGTACCAACCAAGAGAAGGAGAACCGGGCATGCTGCACAGACCTGGGAAGAGATGGTTCCTGGCCTCAAAAATTCATGACCTGAACCTACAACAGCTTCTTCTGATTGACATACAGATGTCAAAGGCACAAAAACAGCTGCAAGCACAGGATTCCCCTCCCCTACCTTTAAAATCCTCTGATTTTAAAAGATGGCCAAGCCTACTCAGTCAGCAAGGAAGGGCAGGCACCTTCAGTGAAGGCTACATCCCAGCTCTAGACACCCCGTCCCTAATGAAGTCACAGAAGTGAAAGATGACAAGCTTGTGTTCAGACATCTAAAAGATTCTTTTGCAGGAGAAGAACCCCACCTTGACTGTCTGCCCAACACGGCAGACATCCAGGACAGGGTGGGAAACTGTTTGAAGTCTCCACAAGCCTCAGGGTATCTCCAGCATTACCTGTTGCGTGCAAGTGAGTATCAGCTGCACATCTTTGTCAGACTCATCGGATCATGCTTCCACCCAACCAGGATGGCTCCTGACAGAGTAGCTGCACTGGCTTTTCTAAATATCCCATTCAACAGCCTACCAGTTCATCAACTAATTTCCCAGTTCACCATCTCCCCTCTTTCTTCTCAGGAAGCACAATTATCCATCTCCTCATCCAATTCTTCCCCTCCCCGGTCTGTCAGGTAGTGGAGTCAGACCTCACCTCTAACACAGATGCCTGGAAGCCCACCTGAATCACCAGTTCCCCTCTCAGCAGTGCCTCCTGTCAGTCTTTCTAACCCTGACCTTGCTCTCCTTCCAGTCTCAGGAGCACCACTTCAGGGCAGTCTTTCCCTCTCAAAGCCTGTCCTTCCTTCCCATCCTTGGCTCCCTTCACTGTCTCAGAGCAAGGAAGGCTTTGGACCCTTGGCCCTTTTCCAGCTTGAATACACTCTTGCAAAGGTCAGAGAATACTTAACCCACCACATTTCTATAACGCAGCCACTTCTAGCAGCTCCTGTGATGTCCCAAAGCAACAGAAGAGGGCAGAGAGGAGCTGCCAGAAAACAGCACACAGCATTTGCTACGACACCCATGGACGTTGTAAGGTCCGAGAGCGTGAAGTGTCCGTCATGCATGAAATACTCCTGGTTTCTACGCGAATGGGCTCACAAACAGCACACCAAGGCAGCCAGCCGCGCGACAACGCCATCCGTGCAGAGCCAGACCTGCCTGCTGCATCCAGCATCCAAAGCCCTGGCGCTGCCCTCAGCTCTTCCCAGCACTGGGAAATACTGGCTGCTGAGGGCATTTCAAACATCCCTGACATACCCCAACTCCACAGCTGCAACATCTACACGTTTTACTTGCTAAAGAGAGAGCATATGACTCGTATCACCTGAAAACAGCGTTTCTTCACCAGAAAGCTGTATTTTACAAAATCCCTGAAGTGCCACAGGGGGTGGGCAAAACAGCCTCCTGCACAGACAAAGCATCAGAGGTCCGATACTCCTGTACATCCCCTCAATGAGGGCTAGCACAAGAAGGGCAAGTACCTGGTCCCAGAGCTGCTAGGGGCAACTTCTTGTGAGAACATCCTATTTCTCCCTTAAATCTGACACATACAGAGCCTCGGGTGCCTAAATGGGCAAGTACATCAAAACCCCCAGATGCAGAGCCTCACCACCTCCTCTCGGACACCTCTGCACAGGACCAAATCATTTGGTTGGACTTGATGATCTTAAAGGTCTTTTCCAACCTTAAAGATTCTATGATTCCATGGTCCCCACAGCAAACTGGGAGCAAGAGTAAGAGGGAAATGGGAGAAGCAGTACCCCAGAAGAATCCTTTGGCTCTGGTCCAGGTAACTCCAGGGCTCAGGAAGCAAGTTTCTAATAATCAAGGCTTGCTGACTGGTTAAACATATCATCTATGCAACACTGCTGCTGTTATTAACCTAAGACTGTATTTATTACTGTGTAGGGCCTTCTGTAGCATCAGAAACTCAGCTCGCTCTATTCTGCTCTCTTCACATATTTCAAGACTATTGTTTGGGGTAGGGGAAGGGAAAGGGGGCAGGGGGGGAAGGAAAGGAAAATAAAAGAGAGAGAGAGAGCATGCAAGGTAAACGAACCATGCAATAAAAATTGTTGAAATTGGCTCAGGCATCTCCTGATAAGATCACAGGAGTTGAGAAAGGACTGCAGCTCTACTGGTGAGAAATCCAACCACTGACAAAACGCATCCACTCAGGGAAAAGCAATAAAGTTAAACAGACACTTAAACACACAGAGCATTTGCTAAAAACGCCAATTCTTTGTCCAGAGTATTTTTGCCTTAATTTGATACTGATCCCAGGAGCCAAGGCTTGTACTCTTGGTATCAACGGTCACTTCTGCAGGTTCATACAAACCAACACTCAGAGTACACAGATCTTACACGTGAATATGGTGACTCTGGAAGTAAGTCTGCCTACATAGCTAGAAAACTAGTCTGGGTCATGCCTCTCTGCACCACCTCATCCCATGAAGTTCAGCTCTGAGCTGAAATACCACCTCGAGGGTCCTTAGACCTTTTCAGGCTGCTGTTGGCAATGTCACTACAGACATGCACTCACTGACACTACTCATTCAGGGGTCTGCAGGGCACCTGGGCAATAACCACCCATACCAGCTTCACAGGGCTGGGCTCTGACACCTGCTGGGAAGGGGCAGCTTTCTCGGGGCAGCCACGGGATTCCCAGCACCAGCTCTCAGCCCTGCTCCTGGGTTAGCAGCCCTCCCTACTGCTGTAGGATGGCTCAGTCCGCAGAGAGGCAGCTGCAGAGCTTCAAAGTGCTTCCAACTCCTTGGGGACCTGAAATCATTGCTATGCCTGCATGATCCACCCTTGCATGCAAATTTAAGACCTTGAGTACCTTACAGACACAGATTACCAGAGTTCCTTGAACAGGACAATGTCAGACTGCCTATGGTGGTGGGATACCATTTTGGGAATACCTACTGCCTCCTTTTGACAGCCCTTCTGAAGCTTCATCTCTTTGTTCACATAGCAAAGTGCTTCATGCTTCAAAAATTCCATCAGCCTTTTAGCATCCTCCAGCAGGCAAGGGCCTCCCCGCCATCCCTCTCAACCCGACTGAAGCCAGAGCCAGTAGCTGAACCTGGTGAACAGGGAAGCGTGGCCCCCAGCACCTGCCTCAAAAGTCACGTCACGCTCGTTGCAAGGCAGCACTTTCTGTCATCAGCAGCACACCCAGCTCCTTGCCACGGTCTGCCAAGAGCCCCAACCTTCTCCCACAGAGCTGAAACCCAACAGCAGCCTCCACACAACCTCTCCCTGTCTCTTTACTCCAAGGCCTTGTGCAAGACAGAGCAAAGCTCGTGGTGAGAGCAAGCTCTGTGCAGTGACACAGACCCCTGTGCCTCCTCCAGAGCACAGTGGGGCACACAGCTCCAGAGAAGGAGCTTTGCGCTCTCTGCTGAGAGCTCCCCCAAGCTAGGCTCTCCCTAGACATGGCACTCTGCAGCCACCAGTAGCTTTCCCCAAGATGGTAGTGACTAGCACATGGTATACTAGCAAGGAAACAGCCAGCCTCCAAAAATTGAAGAAAACAGTTCCCAATTTTTAACAGGAACCCGGGCAATAACAAAGAAAACTCCTGCACTTTGACTCCAGCAACAAACTGGTAGGAAATGCCTTTGGAACAGAGATGACTCTGCTCTCTGAGCTGCTGTCCTGGCACCCAGAAGATACATGTGCCTTTTTAAAAAGCTGGAGTGGCTTCAAATAGCTGCAGTCAGCTACTAGCTAGGGAAGTTGCCCGTACTTACATGCCTACCAGAGTGCCCACAGTTCTGAAAAAAAAGATCAAACCAGAGTTCACCAGAAGGGTGCTCTAACTTGAAATAGGTCACTGAGTGCTGGGACCCACGGTTTCAGCAACACATGCTTTGGGAGCTCAACGGCAGCAGCTACTCCCTCTTCTGCTACAGGCAAGCCCACCGCCACAGCCTTAATTCCCTCAGAAGCTGCTCCCCGCCTCCTGCAGGGATCCTCCAAGAGACTGTGCTCCCTGCCAAGCCCAGCTACGCTCCATCACACCTCCCGCGCCACTTCATCTGCTCTGGAAATGCTCGCGCTTCCTTTTGTCAGTACTTGTCTGTCAGGTAGGCAGTTCTGCCAAGAACCTTAAAGCAGTTGCAAAGCTCTCCTCTGCTGCACATGCAAACCCTCTTAAGAAATAGCCAGAAGGTTTTGCTTAATGTAAGAGCGTAAACAAACTTGTTACATGCTAATCACCAGGTAGGCCACACACCCTTCCCCTCCCCCAACCCCCGAATCTGGTAAAAGGACAGGAAATATAATCGTGGTCACATACCTTTGCTTCCTCGTTGATGTCCCAAGTGAAGGATATGGCGTTGTATGCAATCTCCTCGATGTTACTGATGGTGTTGAAGCTCTCCTTGTAGTCAGCTGTTAAAAAGAAGGATGCATGAGGGAGGGGAAGATGCGATACCATCTGGAGTCCTGAATCACACAAAGCAACCAGAAACTGCAACTCCTCAGCAACGCCTTGGGGGCAAAGGAAGCTGAACTGTATGTAAGAATGGATCATTAAAAGGTTGGAAATGGTTCTCATACAAAAACAAAAAGACAGCAAACAGGAGGGAGGAGGAGAACAGGACTCTCCAAACTAGAAACTCCATTGAGGAAGGCAGACGTCCCAAATATTGCATGTCCTGCTATGTGCGGGAAACTCTACCCTGTTCGGCAAGGGCATAAGCTCTCAATAAAACTCCTTCAATAACAAACACAGATTTGCATGCGCGTCTGCTTTAAGTGCCAAGTGATTAATCCCTGCTTTTATTCACAGAAGGAAGGGACGAGGAGTATAACCCAGCTTTCAGCCAGAGAAGGCTGGAAGCCAGCCAGCCCCAGCCTTGTCTGGAGGCAAGTGGAAATTTGCAGTGTTTTCTTTTTTTACATGTACCAAAGACCAGTTGTGAGCGAAGCTGTGGGAAGGAGGATCATTAGTGTTGAGGTTATTTCTACAAGGATCTTGTCCTTTGAAGAAACACAATATTTAGGACAACCACAGAATCTATAAGCTGTGATTTAGCTACAAACACCAGGATATGTCAAAGCAACTGCAGTTTGGATCTAGATCTCCCAATGCAAACCCCCCAACTCATCCTGCTCACCACCCAAAATCTTTCCAAAAAGCAGCCTCTTTAAGGAGCCCTAAAACCTACAGCATCAACTTCAAGCAATCAAAAGCTCCCTCTGGGCTTTCAGCAAAGCTGTGGATAGCAGAGAGCATAATTCAAAGGTTCCTTAAGATAACAAAGCTTTAGCAGAAAACCAAAACTTGCCAAGGAATTAGGTTTGGAGTTTGACATCAGCAGTGAGAGCGTTCCTTACCTATGTCAATGCATCTTTGTTTGGCTGTGTGCTGTCTTGAGTGCCAGTATTTCCAGTGCCTGAGCTGATCCTCTCTTGTTTTGTCTTCAGCAAACACGACCATGATGACACTCTGAAAGGAGAGGGGGAGGAGGCAAGATTAAAAAATAAAATAAAGTGCAAACACGTGAAAGAGAAAAGGCCACAAGAGTACATTTGTTTTGGAACTTCTCCCTGGTATCAGGTTTTCTGCGTTAGGCCTTCCCCCAACTTGACGCATCGCAGCATAGCTGGCACACCACTGCCAAACAGGAAAGCAGACAGCAGCGCTTTCTGGGTCATAAACAGAGATGAGCAGAACTGCTCTCCTAACTGGAGTTCAAGGATATCGTTCCAGGTGTTGCATCACCTTTACACAAGTGCTGACACCACTTCTTAACAGACTGAGCCAGGATGGGTTGGTCTGGATGTAGGTGGACAGCAAAGGAACGAACATTGACGTAAGAGAACAGGTAAGCTGGCCGTAGTGCTGATGCTCTGGTTTAGATTACTGCATTTTGGGAGAGTTTACCATTGCACACGCCCTCTTTCCCAAGAAACCACAAAAGCTGTCACTCACTCGGACTTTACTGATGGGGTGATGGATTCCTTCACTGCTGCTGACTTCTTTCAGCGTGATCGGGTAAAATTGACCTTTGTTCAGGTAAGTCATCGTGCTGTCCCCAGGCTTCTGTCGGAGGGACTTGGAGGCTTCCAGAGTATATTCAAAGTTATTCCTATGGAGTGAAGAGGGCAGTGATTGCTAAGGCATTTTCCTGGAAAGCCGATTGAACGTGCCACATTTAATCTGGAGAAATTCCAGAGTCGTTAGTTGACTCATTAAGCCATCAACAGGCAACAAGTTGGAAAACAGGATGAGCCCCTTTTTCAACCATTTCCTTCATGAATGAAGGTATAAAAGAGAACTTCTTGGCAAGCTATATCCCAAGACACATCAGCAGGTAACACTGGAAGCTCCCTATTCGGGCTGAGCGTGGCAAGCTGTTCTCATGGAACAGACAAGTGTCTATTCGCAATTAAACTAAATTCAGAAGCTAATAAGACATTCAGTGGCCAGTCTTCTCCTCTTCCCTCTTGATCAACTGCAACTAACCAAACCCCTAGTTTATCTCCTCCCTTAGAGTGCAGATGAGTTTCACGCTTCCTATTTCTGCTGCAGATTTCCAGCAAGGACCGAGCAAGGCAAACAGGCCAGGGAGAGGGACACAGCTGGAAGCCAACTCCATAACCATTGCAGAACTGACAGCCAGCACTGCATCTTCCCATGGGGCAGGGAGTTGGTGCAAGCATCACAACTGAACCTGGGTGGTATTTCCAACCCTGCAGGAAGTTTTCCTTAAGATACAGGTAGGATTTCCAACTGTGAAATTCAAATGAGCAGATACTGTTGTGGTTTTGAGATCCACAGCCCCCCCAGTGCCTGACAGACTCCGCACAGAAGGGAGTGAGCTGTACTGCTTGCTTCTGGACAAGCCAACTGTAAGGGAACGGGAGGATACGAGCAAACAGGGGCCTTAAAGCATTACCCAGAAATGCTGTCAAAAACATAATCTTCTGAATTCATGTTGGCCATCCGCAGATTCAGTTCAGTAGGAAAGAAAACCTGGGGTAGACATAAAACAAGACAACACAACAATTAACACAGCAGCAACAAGAAAAGTCAAGATTAAACAGATATTCGTTACCACAGAACTTCTGGCAGGCAAACTGATCATCAGATAACAACTAATTTTGGGTCTGTACAAACAGGACACTTGAGCAGGGTTTTAATTCAAAACTTTTGGGTGTCAACTAAGCATAACATCTCACAAGCCTTCTGAGTCAGCTTAAGGCAACATAGTAAAGCTTCCTAAATCTCAAAGAAAGGGCACAGCTACACAGTTCCTTGAAGTCTGGCTTTAAAAAAAAAAACAAAAAAAAAACCCAACAAAAAACCAAAACATGGTCATGCTGCTGTTTTCAGTTGAAACCATAAAACAAAAAAACGTGTATTTTCATCCAGGTTTAACTCAGACTCAAGGCCCTGAAATAAGCCCAACTGTTTTCCACTGACACACACCACACTTAGAACCTGGCAGTAAGGAAGCTTACAGATACAGTCACTTCACTGCCTGCAAAGGGACTGTGGAGTGCTGAACTCTTGCAAAACCCTGGTGCTGTGGATCAAGGTAACTATTTCCACACTCCACAAGACAAAGGCTCTGTCACTGACAAAATCTGTCATTTGCTTTTGATAATGATTTCATGTTGTGTAGATTTTATTTACTAAGTTATACTTATGCACCCTTCTGAGAAAGTCTTTTATTCCTAATTCACCGGACAGATTTCTGGCTCACGTAACAAGAACAATTAAAGATGGAACTGGATCTCTCCATCCAGATCAAGACATGCACACACACACAGAGACTGCCTCTCTTGGTACCTCTTGCACGCCCTCCTTGAAAGTCTCCGAGAAGGTGGAGTCCGGCGTTCGCCTCTGGGAGTTTTGAGGCTGGGCGTTGGAACTGAACTGGTCGGGATTGAGGTTCCTGTCAAAGACCACCACCCGCTCGGGGGGCTCGGGGTGGTAGACGCTTGGTGGGATGCCAACTGCAAAGCCATGGGGTTGCGTCTCCGTTTTGATGGAATGGGTGGGCATCGTGGCAATCGAAACGGTGACCGTTGTGTCAGGGGTGGTAAGGTGGCCTCTCTTGTCCATGCCCATCTGGGGCGTGTGTGGAAGGACAATATTGAAAGGCACATTTTTCAGAACCTGGACTCTATTTTCTCCAGCAGAAATGAGTGACTGTTCTGTCACATTTGGGATGCTGTTCCTTTAAAGGGCACAGAAAAAAATCATGCATAAATGATACAGCTTATTTTCTTATTAAAGACGACCTACAAATATTTCTCAGTCTTTTGGACAAGGACAGCCGATACCAACTCTCCTGCTTGTGCAGAACAGCTCTATCCTAACCTGAAAAGCTGAAAAAACTAATTCAGAAAAGAAACCTCACCCTCTGCTAAGAACCCCACCTTGGAGATGAATTACCCTGGAGCAAAGGGTGAGGGTTCACAGACCAGATCCTCACTGCCTGGAAAACAGCAGTCCAAAACTAAACGCTCCAAGGCCCTTCCCACCACGCATCAGCACACACAGGCTCCATGAAATTGCTTTTTGGCGGATGGAGAACAACCAAGACCAAGGTTGCTGCTCCTCTGGCCCAGGACTGCGCACCACCCGGGAAGCACTAATAGGGAAATTACACCCCTCTCTCATGCTCAAACCCCCGAGAAAATCTACACCGAGACTCCCGGGAGTGGTTTGCATAACTTCCCACTCTCCACCCCACCACACTCATTTCTGCCAGGACACCACCAAGACCTGTGGCTGAGCTGACCTCATAGCTAGTAGCCACCAAGTCAGCCTGCCCTCCCTTTCTCCCTCCCCACAATATGGTCCTGCCCTCTCCTTTGCACCAATTCTGACGCTTCCCCATCCCCTCGGTGAGCCAGTTCGGCTTGTTCCACTGGCAGAAAACTAGCCACTCTCTTCCTGCTAGGTTATGGGTCAGTGGAAGACCAGAGTGGTATGAGGGGACCAGTGGGAACACGTGGCTGGGAACCAGATTGCTCTTCTTAAAAACGAGTCGTTCAGTCAGCTCAGCCACACCACAAAACCTGGAGTCCTTAAAGCATTCTAGTCTGTCCAAAGGAAGAGATTGGTAGGAGTGGAGGCCTGGCTTGACTGAACCTCACATTTGTAATATTTACTTAATCAGTATCATCATCTGCTTGGGAGGCAGAAGGAGGAGGGGCAGGAAGGGGAAAAAAGGACTTCCAGAGGATACGAAAGTAGTCCACAAACAATACAAAACCAAAACTAAATCACAAGCACTTTGAAGTCCTTCCCTATCAGCACATGCACAAAGCAGCAATGCTGCTGGGGCCCGAGAACAAAATCAGCAGTGAGCAACAAAAGCAACCGCGTGCAACAATAAAAGGGTCACCAGTCACCTCTGCAGCCTTAGGAAGGGGTGTCTGCGCTACCAGGCTGCACCTCGTGTGAAAAAGAACAGCTTTTGTTATGCTGACTGTATGATATCAGTACATAGAAAGCAGATGGATGGTGGTGAGAAGCAGCTTGGGCCTCAGCTCCCCACATCATGGTCCAATCCCCACCCTACCCTGGGGCAGCACAGAAATTTGGGGCACAAAGTAAAAGCAAACAATTCCTCTCTTCCAGCACAACACTGCAGTGCAGCAAGTTACTTTCCTTCAGCAGCTTCGGTAGTCTAGGAGGCAAAGGAGATAACCAGACACACAGTAACAAAAACTAATACCGTTTGCTATGGTCTTGGTCAGGATGTTCCACCTCTGGCTTAGCTGTCGAAGATCTCCTCTCCCTTGGAACCTAAGAAATACAAGACATACTATAATTGCATTTTTCTTCCCACACCAAAAAAAATATAAATATTAGCTCCTGCAAACAGCCATTTGGCCAAATTAAGAAAGCATTGCTCTCTAATGCCTGTCATTATTAGCATTACAGCTTGACCAATGTTCGCACGGCTTTGGGGTGCCAGGCCGGCCCCAGGTGATGCCCCACAGATCCCCATGTAGCTGACCCAGCCAGCTGTGCCAGCCCTGGGCTTCTGCCAGTGTCAGGCAGTGGGAAAACTGGTGCGGAAAGCTGGCCAACCCTGGCTGCAATGCCAGCACCTAGGTGCACAGGACCAGGATGAGAGTCCCCAAGGTTTGCACTGGCAGTGCAGGATCTCCTCTACAGGCTGGCAGGGTTTAGCTTGCTGGAAGAGCTCAAGGCTTGTGAAAGGACACTGCTCCACAGTCCCCTGCCCACGAACACATACTCCCAAAGATCACTCAAGGCTTTCCTTTCTTCTTGGAGATGAAGGGATTTGGGGAGGACAAGGGTCAGTAAGCGCATTGGGATGCTACTGCTCATTTTTGTGCATGGCCACATACAACACACTGGCCCAAACCGTATTAAATCTTTTATAAAGAAAAGGTAACCTTTAGTGCTCTCGATTTAATACAGCTCACTACTGCTCCTGCTATTTTATGCCCTGGACAGGATCACACCGCAACACTGATCACACAAGGCTCCTCGCCCACACGCAGACACACGCCGTTTTCCTGGCTGTGCTGCAAGGCCAACGTGTGCAGAAGAAGGTAAATTCTTTGACTTATGGTGGCTCTGTTCACCAGAGCATGCAGCCAGCACCCCAGCGACCTGAACAGCTCTCGCTGCCGCTGACATGAGCCTGTTGGGTTCCTGTCCCCTCGACCTCGCAGCACATCCATGCAAGCTCCTCTGCAAACCTACACACGCTGCCCAGGACTTTTGTCACCCTCAGCATCTCCTGAATGAGCAAAGCAAACACTTTGTGGTGTAAGGGGGAGCAGACTCTCACCACTTGCCTCTGCTGAAGCCTGCTCAGGTACTGCCCACATTTGCTAGCTTGGGTGCAATACGGGGAATCACCGCTTTACTGCTAACTCGAAGACTGACGGCATACCTGTGTGAACAACATACTTCTCTGAACAGCCTCCAACTAAAAGCCAAGTCCTGGCTCTTCCACATAACCTGGAATCTCCAGTAACACCAGAGCTGTTGGATTTTCCACAGTAACCAGCAAAATTTGAAGAACCTCTAGCTGGAGACTGCTAGGAGGCCAATGCTATCTAGACACTGAAAAACAAGGGTCTTCCAAGCTGCATTTGGCTTTAAGTTCAACACTCCTAAACTCTAGATTTTGATCCAAAATTTGTTTCCCATAAGGCCTTATTAACCACAGCTGAGCTATTATGGTAGCCCATTTGTCAAATGTTAAAAAACCCAAACCAATTTGAGTTTTCTTCCACAAAGGCGATCTTATCAGCTGCCTTTAATACTGAAAAAGGGGTGTATCAGAAATGCCTAGATGTCATCGCTCTAGCATCACTTTGTAACAGCCCTCAATAAATCTTACAACGTCTAATCACTTTGCTTCATGCAAGCACGCAGCATACCTGTTCTTCCACCAATTTTTCTGCACTATCACTGATACCCAAGCATAAGAGGAAACCCCGAATTAGACATTAATGTACAGCAAATCCCTTCTGCTTTGCCAAGCATGAAGGATCAACATCAGCGTTCTCTTTGTAATCTACAGGTTTAGAAATCAAAATTGATTTTGTGGATTAAAATTATTCTGGTGAAAGTGTTGGTTTCTTTCCAGGAGCATAGTGAGTGCAGGCACAAAGTAGAAAGCCAGTTTTCTCACAAAACTAGCTGAATAACATCCACATCAGTGAATCTGTGGCATTTTGGGGTGTGTGTGTGTGTGGAGTGCTAATCTCCATATTAAGCATTACAAGAATATTTTGATGCTTAAGACATGTTCAACTCTTAAAAGGACAGGCAAGGATTTTGCATGCACAAGGCAGCCTCTCTTCATGCTTGAGGAACATAGGATAGAACATAGGATAGGATAGAATCATTAAGGTTGGAAGTGACCTCAAGGATCATCTAGTCCAACCATCCCCCCACCACCTATTACCCACTAAACCACGTCCCTAAGAACCACATCCAACCTGTCCTTAAACACCCTCAGGGACGGTGACTCCACCACCTCCCTGGGCAACCCGTTCCAATGCCCGACCACCCTTTCCGAGAAGAAATTTCTCCTCATCTCCAACCTGAACCTCCCCTGGCGCAACTTGCAGCCATTTCCCCTTGTCCTGTCACTAGTTATCTGCGAGAAGAGGCCGACCCCCAGCTCACCACAACTTCCCTTCAGGTAGTTGTAGAGGGCAATAACATACCAAGGATGGTAACTGCACTTGCTACTGTTGAAAGACACCAGCCAAAGTGTCAGGCACGCGAGCAGAGTCAGCCTCCTGGCCTCCCTGCACGCTCAGCAGAGAAAAAGCAGGTATCTCCACCCAGTGAGCCAGGCCACCGTAACGCGAGCATCTAACTCGAGCAGGACGCTTCCCTGCCTGGAAATGCCTGCTGGTCTCCACTGACTTGGACTGGATATAACTACCCTGGCTTAGATTTCTGATATTCAGGAAAGAAAGCTCAGCAAAATGTATCCTGCACAAACCTGAAGGTTATCTGTTTGACTGTGTTCAATTCACCTGCGAGCACCTAGGAAGGTGCATGTCTCCAAGAAGACAGTGAATGCTGCGGAAAACCACCACAGTTGTCAAAGGATAAAAACTGCAGGAGCTGAAGCTCTTTGAAGGTTAGAGGGATGCAGGCAGTATCTCTTTCTGGTGGACACTTCTGCCCCACATGCCACCAAAAATCTGTAGTTATTGCTTAGTATCAGCTGAGCCCAAGGTAGCACATATAAGCCCCAGTAAAACCCAATGGTCCCACCAGAACAGGGATCATGTGAGCAAAAGGGAAGAAGTTTTTCTCCATGCGTATTTACACCCAGACAGGGACGTGCTCCCAAAGCCTTGTTCTTCCCAACTATTTCTATAACACATTGCTTGTTGCAGAAGCTGGAGTCGACAGGCAAAACGCAGTGGAAGCTTTTGACCCATTACATTAAGATCCGAGGGATCTTATTTTACGGACCTAAAATCAAACCACTTTCAGAAAAAGGGACGTGGAATTTTTCCATTTAAAACCCACATAATTTAAAGTCCTTGTGATCTATTCATAGCTTCTGTAAAGTCCTCCAGCAAATGACACCTTTTCCACAGGTGGAACAAGAGCTCAGCTGGCTGCCGGAGCGTACCCACAGCAATCTACCTTGTAGTAATCATACAGCAGTCCGAGAGCAGCTGCGCTGTCTTCATCACCATTGATGCTCATCATAGCTTTGGTAGCTGCTGTAAGGGGATTTTCAAGAAAGGTTTTCCAGGCTTCATCTTCACTGGTGTAAGGACGTCTCTGAGAGTAGAGAGAGTCATTCTGAAGAACCAATACGGGTCTTTTACTTGAATTATAAAAAAAAAAAAGAAATGAAGAAAGAAAAAAAACACCTGTTAGAACACATGAAAAACATTCCTAAAGTCCTTCAAAATTAGCTGCCCCAGTTTCACAGGGTTCATATTCTGATTCAGTGCAGTGCAAGGATTAGTCAACACAAAAAGCCCAGAAACCTAATTCTGATCTCACTCACGCTCAATGTAAATCAGGATTAATTTGACCAAACTCAGCTGGATTACACCAGCCTATATAAAATCACAAAGCCGTCTAAGAGCACCACTGACCTGCTCAGACTCTGAATCCAACGCAGAGTTACACGCTCTTACTGGCCTACCACCTACAAAACCTCTGGCCCATCCTACACGATACTACCAAGCCACAACTTGCTCCAGTTCCCACACGGGACTAGAAAATGTGAATTAACAGAACATCTCCTTCCCCCAGAGCTTTCAGAAGGTGTCCTCCCTCAGAGAGCGTGACTGAAAACACCACCCAGAAAGCGCTGATTAGTTATAGACAGGGAAGTTGGTCAAAGAGACCTCACATCAATTTGGCAGTGAGTTTTTCTGACAAGGGAAGCCAAAAGTCTTACTGCCTGGTTACTACTGAAATAATCCACAACACTAGTTTGAAACACCCTCAACAGA
>VWZZ01006857.1:239522-289817 GCA_013399095.1 Psophia crepitans | reverse complement strand
AAAAAAAAAAAAAGAAGGGTAAAAAGGACCCTAAATTATAAGTATATTTAGTTCATATTTAGCCAGCATTTACATATTTAAGTACAAATTCTACATTTTACGAACAGCGTAAGTCACAATTCTGATCTACAATGTCAATTCTGCGAAGGCATCCACTCCTGCAAAACCTCAAAGTGGTTTGAGAGGACCGGACCAAGACATGTTCAGAGATGGTACAGACAGGGTAAGAAGGAAAAGCACCTACACAGCTTCTCGCACTATGAATTGGGACCATACTCAGCCAGGCAAAGAATGTTCTTTGCCTTTCAGGACTAAATTGAACCAATGTTGGTTCTGCCAGTTTTAGCAAACGTAGCAAAGTGTGAAAATGGCCACTTTACCCTATTTTTGAAATTTCTAAGACTACCCCACACAGACACCTCAGGCTCTTTTCTCTATTCTTTGCCCACATTCTCCATAGGGTCCCCTCTCCTCTTCCCAACACTAGGCCATGTGATTATAACCCATCCATTTCTTGTCCATTGCCCTTCTGTGCTAAACAGAAATTACCTGTCTGAAAATGAGAGAGAAAATCTAAGTTTAAGCCAACGGAGTAAGACAGAAACACTGGGGCAAACATTGGCCAGGTTGACATAAAGTAATTAGTGCTATAGCAGCCTTCTGATTAATTATTCCGTAGCTTTCATGGTGAAAATGATGATGAAATTTTATTGATGAAGTATATAATGAAAACAGCAGACTGGACTTGCTGGTAACTAGTGTCAGACTGAACAAAAGATGATGCAGAGGACAGACTGCAGAAATAGCTCTGTAAACCCCGAGTTCAGCAATTTAGGTTGGAAAAATACTTTGTTCTGGGTTAGACCATTTTTTTTTATTAAAGGTGGTAAGATTAAACCAGCATAAAATCCAGCCGTCTCAGTTCTTAAAGTCTTTTACATTCATGCAGAGACTTAGGTGCGCCTCACTGTATAAGCTCTATGCATCTCCTTGCTTACTAGGCCCTGCCCTGGGATGTGGAGCAGCCGAGTTTAAAATTTCCCCTCTGCCTGATTCAGAGTAGCGGTCTTAAATCGTCACCAGAACAAGGACTGGAACCTGTCTGTCCCAATTTATGGGCAAGTGAGCTAATTACTAGACTATAGAGTCATTTGCTTGCTCCCTCTGGCCCAACAAACATTTACATTTTACCTCGAACAGGAGGAATAGGCGGACCCGTCCCAGAGTGCCACGCGAGGCGTGCTTTGGGGAGCAGAGTCTTTGTTTACAGCTTCCCAAAGTCTAGCAGATCGGAAATCTGAAACCAGGTATCTCGCGCCATAAGTCCCATCCTCTGCCCTGCCTCAGGTTCCCTGAAAGCTGCCAGCAACTTCTTAGAAAAACTAATACATTAATGAGACAAATTAGCTGACCCCTCAACCCAACGCATTGGCTAAATTCGAGCTTCATTGAGAAATGTTGTTAGCTGAATCAAATCTGCCTCAATTCGTGTTGGCTGAAAAATGCATTTTGCTTGGTCCAAGACTCACCCCTGAGATGCAGCAATTACAGCTCTTACAGCAACTTCGGTGTCAAATCTCAGTTTTCACTGGCGGCAGGGGACTGATACTCTGTGTTCTGAGGCAGATGCGTATTACATCAATACTGTAAAGCACCTACTTGATTAACTGGAGTTACACTTTTCACCAGAGCACCTGAACACACAGGACGTTTTTGCCCTATTTTGTGCTATTTACCCTCAGAGCATCTCCGAAGAGCTAAAAAAATTCCCAAGCCATTTTAAATTTAGATGTAATAAGGGAAATCCATTTTTCTTGACATTTTTTGCATATTGTAATACCTCATCATATATCACCTAAAGACTTCTATACCAAATTAATTTTCTAAATTCTGTTTAAAATTGCAAGTTTTATAATATGTTGTACGTTTTGTAAAAGCATTTTACCAACCATCTGATTGATCTCAGCTTTGGCCACACTGAAATCACACCTTAGTCCTAGGATGGAAGCGTTAGTCCCAGTTAGACCATGTCGATTCTTAGAGAAAGAGAATTCCTAAGTCTGTTTTTAGTTCTATTAGACATACACACACTTACATAGGATAAAACCTCATATCTCAGGGAGTACATGATGTTTTCCAAAGTTAAGTAAGTGTCAGACGTATAATTAACTACTTGCATTGCAAATGATATAATGGGAAATTTAACCGGTAAGAATTTAAATTCAAATCTTGTTTCATGAAGGCTATGACAGTTTTCCATTAACATTTTAATGTATTACATATGAAAATGTAGGCTTAAAAACAGACTTTGCATTAAAGATTATTCACACAAACATACACCGAAATACTCATTCAGTGTGTACATAAGATTTACGCAAATTTGTGGTAAAAGGATTATTACCTCTCCTCCCTTCAAAAAAAAAAAAGAAAAAAAAAAGAAAAAAGCTTCTTATTCATACAAGAGAATGAATCCATACAACCAAAGCTCTTGTAACATAACACTGTGTTTACATTATTCCAACCCATTTCTGTCACGATGGATATGTGAAAGGTAATATGAAAAAGAAAATAAAGATAAGCAAATAAATCCACTGAAGGACAGAAAAGACTGCATACATGTAAAAGCCAGTCATTTTCAAGGGGCATATTCAAGGTTTTAAAAATCAGGAACATATCTCTAAGAATTTGTAGGGCTGTTGCTCTCTTAAGCATGACATTCAGCAGTACACACCAGATAAGGATTTAAGATGTTATTCAATGGACTAATTCAACCTCACTTCACATTAACGTATCCTGAACTCTTCCAAAAAAACACCCTCCAATTTCATGCACAAGAAATTCAGGAGAATCCAATCCATGTGCAGAGTTCATCTTTTTCACTGCTACATCCACTTTCTGGATTAGGATTTCATGACACAACCAATGGCAGAACCAAAATCCGATGTATGATCCAGAAACCTTACCTACACCACCAAGGGAGTTTGGCAGAAACACGATTTTAGATATTTTTGATTCCCTGGAATCCATGCTGCCAAACTCCTACACTCCCTCAGCAGGAGTTTTGCCTTCTGGCTCTGGCCATGCTTCTCTGCCAGCACCCACCAAACAGAAAACTAATCCATTTTTGCAGAATTTGACACAAGAGGAGAAGATATTAAAGGAAGAGTGAGAAGTTTGACACAAACCAGGCAGATACTGAAGTATCTCTAACTTGTTACAAGGCTGGATTAGCTGGGCTATCATTCCCCTTGCTACTTAGGTCCTTTAAAGAAAATAATTTTGCTAACAAATAGCATGACTGTTGTGATATACCCTTAACTGAAAAAAAAAAAAAAAAAATCCCTTTTACTTGAGAAGTCAGGATTTGGGAACGGTTCTCTACTGAAGACAGACACTAAACTTCCTTAATAGCACAAAATGGGTTTTTTTCCCTGTATTTCTTCTTTTACTTTTCCAGTAGAAGAAATTTCTGCTTTTACATTTCTGCTTGCAAAAAAATACAACTGTTGATTGCTGAAATATTTAGATTAAATAGTGATAGAGTCCTCCTCACTTGTAGTGACTAAAAAAATATGATCTGGAGGTATTAATTGCCTACTTATTTGAACTCTGACTGCTAATTTTCATCTTGATTAAGAGCACCACAAAGTAAGGACAGTAATTAAAAAAATTAATTTCTTATGCTTTTTTCGGGTCCAGAGGAAAAAAGGAATGGAACCATTTTCCCATTCTCTGGAGAGCTGTGGCGCAAGTTTTTTGTAAAATACTATGAAGAAGGAAGTGAAGCGAATATTTGTATCTAGCTGCTTCTCTTACCATGTGACTCGAGTTGTTGATTTTGTCTCATCTCCCCTCTTCTCAAAGGCTCACTTTGATCACTCTTCATATTACAATTTGCCTACTCCCAATCCAAGACTAACCATTCCACACACGCCCCTTTGTACAAATGATTTAAACTATATGTGAGTACATAGCTCATGTGTGTACGCCCCACAGCTGTCATTTGTAAAAATATATATATGGCACTCTACTTTCAGGAGAACTTTCCAAAATGTATTTAACAAAAAATCGAATACTTACTTCTCAGTACATAGTCTGACTGTACACAGCCAATAGTCAGGGTTCATGGCTGTAAGTAAACCACATTTTTCTTGCAAAATTCCCTTCAGGCTATGCCCGTGAAAACAACTCCCATCTGTGTTTTCTTCAGACCAACTTAACTGAAAACTTGAAGGATTTGGTTTTTCAGCAGGTCGCAATGAACCAGACAGCTTGCCAAACTGATTTTGTAAGTTCACAACCATTTCTGTACAAATAGAAATAAAAAAAAAACAAACCAAGGCAAAAGTATTAGAATTCTGCTTAGAGATTATTAATACAGGAAGAAAATAGGGTATTTGTGCTTTTAAAATTTGTTTTATTTCTTTTTTCTTTAAACCTCTGTGTGGAACACTGAGAAACCTTGAGGGCCTGTATGTTCTTACCCCACTCCATTTAAAATTCAACTCTGTCACAGGTTTTAGGAAAAGATTTTAGAAGATAATTCAAATTCCCATGTCCTTCAATACCTAATGATATTAATACTGGGGCAATCCAAAATAATTTCCCAAGTAAAACCTGTAAAATACTGCTGGTATTTTTACTCTGATAGAACACACATGCCAGGATGCCTTTCGCTATATTTACCTGGTTGTATGCTATCACTCTGACTGGCTAAGTTTTTTTAGCATTTCCCCGTGTATCAGAATTAAGGAAGCCTGGTCTCATACACACATGGATTTAAGGTTAAGCTTTTCATAGCGCACTTTTCAACTGGGGTAAAAAAAAAAAAACCACAACAAAAGCACTCCACCTTTCCCCACTGCTAGTGAAAGAATGACAAACTTTCCTAAGATACTGTGGCTGAGAAGGGAAAGAAGGTATGACAATAGATCAGCACACACAATTTAACCACCTAAGCCCTTTCTTCCCTATGGTAAAAAGCAGGTTGAAAAACACTTGTTGGAACTTTAACTTCTTTTTGTGACTTGTATCTGAGTACATTCATTCATAAATTGGAAAAAAAAAAACCAAACCCAGAAGAGGCATCCTGAAGTAATCCAAGGACTGGGAAGCTTATCTTTCAAGAGGACACTAAAATCTACCATCAAAAACAAAGGCTGCAGAAGGTTTCTGAAAACCTGTGCCTGGCACGTAAGTGTTCTAGAGCACTCCTTGTCTGTTTTAAATTTGCTTTAAGAAGAATCTTTCCCAGTTACAATGGCATTATGCAATAATCCCGCTTGCAACAGCCAGTGGTAACTATTCACTTTTTCTTATAAACACAGGAACTAAAGGGCATCTGAGCAAATGATCAGCTTGAAACAAATGGACCTAAACATGTTTTTCCACGGAACATGACTTGACTGGAGGATCACCCCTACCAAATTTTGAAGAGTAAGAACATTCCAAAAAACCCTAA
Organism: Psophia crepitans; assembly: GCA_013399095.1. NCBI lineage: Eukaryota > Metazoa > Chordata > Aves > Gruiformes > Psophiidae > Psophia > Psophia crepitans. Next base: position 284,356 of record VWZZ01006857.1, on the reverse strand, counting down.
TTGCATTCTTGAAAGAGAAATCCAACATGAGTTACACAAACCAAATAGGATTATACAACTTGTTTAGAAGGCCTTGAACCAGTCACTTCCAGAAACTGGAATAGCATATAAAGGGAAAAATATCACTTGCCACTTAACATCTCTCTCTAAATATCTGCTGCTTACTCAATACTATTAAATGTAAAATGAAGAACTTTAGATCCAATTTAGTTGAATAAAATTCTGGTTTTCCGTATTTCCACAGATAAGTGTGGGTTTTTGTTGTTTTGTTTGTTTACTTTTATGTCAATGTAAACGCCAGTAGTTTCTTATAAGTACTTCTAGAACTACGGACAGTTAGCTGTTCAAGTCAAGTCACGTTCAGACAAGTTTTCCTCACTTTCTGTAGAAGACTGCAAGGAGGAGTGGGAGAGAAGAGGTCTCTCTCATGTAGAAGACATGCAAGGTCTACCAAAGATCATGCTGGAATCGCCATACCAAAAGACTGGGGAAGCAAAGGAGAAAATGGACAGGAAAGCTATGGAAGACCAATGAAAATTCATGAAGAACGAAGTTGCATAAAGGTGGCAGACAAACCGGTGAAGATGAGGACAGAGTACTCATTCTGAGATGAGGTTCAGCAGGTCATTATGCAGACTGGCAAAGGCGGTTTTAGTTAAGCATGAGGAAAATTTCTGTTTGAAGAATTCCAGCCACTGGTTGTAAAATAACACTACATTAATTGTCCTCAGAGACAGTACTAGACTAATTGTACGCAGAGGTGGAAGAGAGAAGAGAAAATATTTTGAGATGTAAATGTTATCACAGTCAGAGCTGCAGATTTTCTGTGATGGGAAAAGTTGGAGCAGACTTCTGCATTTCTGAGAAGAGGCAAAGTTTACTCACGTCTTCTCTTAAGAACTTTGGATTTCTTCCGGGCTGAATAAAACAGTGGCTTTTCACATCTCCATAGATACCTGCCGGCAACAGACGTAAGAATTGTTAGAAAAAAGAAAGCTGGAGCAAACAAGTAAAAGAACAGTAATTTATGACAAATACTGCTAGAGGTACTAAAATAAAATCAAAATAATGTAATGGCTGGTACAATTAAAAGCCACTGCCCCCTAACACACCTAGCAAGTCTTTGTTCAGAGTGGACAAACTGAGGTATGTCAGCCTAGATTTACTGTAATCAGTTAATTGTTCAGCTGTGTAAGCTACTTGTCACAGAAAGTGAGCATTTAATTAATATGTTGGATAAACATTACGAGTGTAAATAGAAAATTAAGATAGGGATTTAATCAATCTATTCACCCAAGCTTGCTGGATGAAAATGTAGAGCAAATTCCCAGCCTTTTGAATTTCAGGGTGTGTGTGTGTGGGGGGGTGTGTGTTAGGATTTCATGTAAACTGACTACCTTAAAACAGAAAAAAAACTCTTACTTGGCTCTTTCTTCATCCAATTTCTTTTGCTCCACATCCAAGGAACACTTTATAACCTTGTACCACTTTTTGAACTCAAAATACGGACCACCTGAATAAAACATACACATTTTAGGTTGGGAAAAAGTGAAAGAAACATGTATTACACAGAAGGTGGTCTCCATACAGTTAAACTCCACGTCTTCCACCTGTATCCAAATCTATCCTGAATTACGTGTGCTGAAAGAAAGCATACTTGATCTAATAATTCTGTAAGAAAGGGAAATGTAGAAATGCAGTGAAAGAAAAGCATGTCATAAGAAGTGCAAATGAGTCCCTTAGCTTAGAAGGGATTTCATAGATTTAGCACAATTCAAACCTTTTCCCTCCTTTCTGAAAGCTAAGCCTGAAAGTCTCCCTCCTCTCTACCAAATGAACTAGATCTCCACACCTGTTTGAAAGTTGACTTCAAGGGATTAATGATAGTATACCTCAAGATTAGGTTTAAACAAAGAGGATCTACACAGACTCAGATGTAAAATTTCAAACAGTTTCATCAACTGCCCACTATCTATCCTAGAGGAAACCTTACAAGGCTGGAAAGATAAACTTGACAATTGTAATAACTTTGCATTTTGTTTTTGAGCCCAGGAACTTCACTCACTGGTATCTGAACAAAAATTTACCAAAAAATGCAAAGACGTTAAGGTACATGGCATTCTAGCAGCACATTTATCATCGATGCTCCAAAGAGGCACAGGACTCGAGTAGACCAACTGGGTACATACTGTAAGAATCAGAATTTCAAACAGAACTATGGTTTAGATTTATATATTTAAAGTATAACCAACTCGTATTACCCATGGGTGGATCATCTGCATTGTGAACTAACCAGGCTTTGCATTTCCCCATCACCTCAGCTGCACCTCACGCGACGCTCACATCATGCTTAGCTTTGCCAGCCAGCTGCTTAAACTGTTTTGAAGGTGAATATACTGTTCTTCTCATCAAGATTATGTATGTTTTGTATTATCTGCATTTTTGCTATTCAAGTTATCCTGCCACAGGATGCCTTAGATGCTAGAAATATGGATGGTCTCAAAAAGCAACAGACAAATGAAGGGAAGAAAGACCCTTCAGTAGTTCTTAAAATTCAAAGGTCTGGATACAACTCATTTATGAACTCCTTAAACCCAGAGGTTTAAGTAAGTACTCCGAAAGTGCTGGGAGGGCAGTCTTGGGGGGCGGAGGGCTGGAAATTTTTAGTAAACATTCTATGAATTATTAAGCATCTGTCACAAGCAAGACCACTGTCAGAGACATGATGCTACACTATAATAATTGTTTACATGGCCAGTATTGCTGGTCTGATGTTCATATGGCTGAGCTGAGTGGAAAACACAGAGCTCTGTGATGCACACACACATATATACATCTCAATCACCTTTTATTTGAACATGAACAGCATTGTGTATGTGTGCAGTTCACAGAACATACACAAACACACTATGTAACTACAACTATCTACTGTACAGCTGCCAGTCTGTCTTGAAAAAACTGTGGAAGCTGAAATACTATTTTGTTTTAATTAAAAAGGCTGGAGAAAGGACAGTTAAATTGAGAACGGAGTCAACATACATTGGATCTTTAAAATTCAGTGCTAAGACTTATTCATTTCAGCACACTAACTTTGGGAAAATGCCAGAGGCAGTTTTCAGCTCTGGCACTGATCGGTGCTCCAACAGAAATTCTCACATCAGCTCCTCTACGCAGCTGCTCACCATCAGCCCCATGTGGGGGGGATAGGACAACATAACACAACATATGGATCATTTTGTATCAGCAGATTTTAAAGTAAAAGAGTGGACAAAGAATGAGCTGTTAATTTCCAAGGGCAACAAGACTTGTTAATAAGGGAGAAACCCCATTAAGACATTAATGGCTTTGAGCCTCAGCTTGTAAGCAGTTGCACAACTACTACTCTTGTCACTATTACACGTTTCAAGTTTCCAGAAAGGGGAAAAAAAAAAGTTTGCGTATCCACTTGAAAATGAGAATTACCGGTTTTAGTTAACCGGTATCTCTAGATATCTATCTCTAGATGGCTATCTCTAGATACAGCAGTAATTGTGCTCGCGCATGGCTAACACTGATTTTATTATTGACTTAAATTTTTTTTAAAAAGTAATAGAAGAGTCAAAATGGACCCAAAACTGGATGGAAGGCTTAAAAGATAAACAATTGTAACACATATTTGATCTTATCTTCAACTGTGATCTGGATCAGGCCATGGAACATCTTCCTGAAGATTTCTAATCCTTCATTTGGTCTTTCTGCCCTCAAAGAACCACGTTCACACCATTATCTTCTCTATCTTAATTGCTGCTGGCTTTTCCACACTCTCGTAGGATTATTTGGACTAAGAAAATAGATTATATCTGAAATATGTTACATACGAAGACGTTTTATTTAACAAGACTAAACAAGTTTGGATTTTATCATAAATGTGGTTTGATGCCCTGAATAATTATCTGCTATTTACGATCAAAGTGCATTCGTTCCCCCTCCACAGCCCATCCATTCATCTTCACCTACCATGCATAAAATTCTAAAACAAGAGGCAAACACGCACAAGGAGAAGCAGAAAAAATGTGCACCAAATTCCCCTATCCAGTACAGGAAGAATTAAGCAGGTAAACTGAGACTATTTTACATGGACAAGATCTACTGTTTTGTTTGAATAAAGATTTGTCCTAAAAGAACACATGACAAAAACAGATTTTAATGATCAATAAGACCAGTCTTTCTAAGCCTTACAAAGTTATTTCGTTTACACAATCATAATACTGCTTCTACTAGAATATTTATGTTACCTTCTTTGTTATTTTTATTTCTTTCTTCAGCAAAGTCTGAAAGTAACCTGAAAAAAAACCAATACTGTTTTGTAGAGCCAAATACTACACTTTTCACATGAGGTTCAAATACAAACCAACAAAAATGACACCCTAATTTTCATTCCAAGTTTCAGATTGAAACCGATGATTTTTAAAATAAGTAACATTTAACATCTAAAATGCCCTCAAGTCTGTATGTTTTATGCTACTGAATTTAATCGAAATTCAACTACTGTATATTTAATATTAGTAAAGAAAGAATGATCCAAGACAGTCATGTACACTATTTGAAATTTGGGCTTTGCTACTGATTTGCCTGTACACTTACCATTCATAGTGATCATCTAATAAAAACAGTAATTTGAGCGCAACTACAATAACTGCTGCAGCAAGAACATCGTATTTCACTTTTCTTGATGACTTATTTCCAGGCACAAGAGTCAGGAAATCCACTTCTCCAATACAGATCTTCTTCACTACTCGACAAGTCCAATTATGCAATTCATCTGATTATTGTAAATAAAAATATAAAATGAGTATGCTGAGACAAGCTAGCAGTACTTTTACAGTGCAAATATGTTGGTCATTTGAGGAAAACAATGCTTATGTCTTTTAGGACCAGGAGACAGCAATTTTTTTCCAGGATGAAAAGTATTTTTGAGCACTTTTAAAAATACTAGGCAACCTTCACTGTGCATACACGGAAAACAGTTGTGATTATATATTCACATCGAGAAAAAAAATAATCATATTTTTAAGAGTGGTTTGATGTTACTTGAATGATGTTAGGTCATCCTGAACACAGCAAACTACATGAATATAGTTCCAAAAAACCCCAAAAGCCAAAAACTTGTCACAAACTTTTTTCCCCACATGTTGACTAAACCCTCATGCAGGGACGGATTCAGTGCTACAAAGAGGAACAGGGCTCACGTTAAAGAAGTTAGCTGGGTACGCACAGCAGCCCAGCACGGCAGGGCGACGCTCACTGCGACCCTGACAAAACCTGGCTGAGGGACAGACAACCCCAGCCCTGGTTAAAACTGGCATTGCACTGTAAAGCCAGGTTCTATCAAAAAGATACTGCTGCTTTTGGAGCTGGAGCTGTATGATATCTATACAGTCTCTTATTACTCTATGCTTATTTTTCACAGATACAAATCCCCCAAATTTCTCACCTTTCCTGTTCAGCAAGAAATACAGGAGCTGATTACATCACCGTGGGATTCCACAAAGGTTAGCAATGTATGACTAAGTGCAACCTTAATCCAGCCATACTTTGTACTCTCCTGCCGCTCACAAAGAGTTCAGTAGGAACTCAGTTTTAATCCTCTCGTACATAACAGTAAAAGTTAAACAAAATCTGGAACCCAAATTTTCTTATATATGTCAGTATATTTTCTTTTATTTCAGATACTAAAAATGGCCGTTCCCTTGGTGTTTAGTGTCCTAAGGAACACCGCCAATTCATTACTTTATTTTTTTAGGAGTTGTTAGACAACAACAGTAGTTCTTTCTCAATGCATAAAAAATGTTTCCACATGACAAAAAGCTTAGTTGCAAGGAAAAAAAGCACAGGACAATATTCTCCTTTTACAGTAATTTTCAAAGAGCATTTTGCTTTGTATTTCTCCGTCATAAATCTGAAAACGACAAATTTCTACCTTTTTCTTTGATTCAACTGATACTTCAAAATCTGAAAAATAATACTGGTGTAAAACAAAAAACCGCAGAATTTCTACTCTGGAATTTTAGTGTTAAATCTGTTGTTTAACTTCTTTTCATTCAACTGTGAGTAAACAGAAAAGTCAAGTACCTTTATTCAATGTAACTAACTGCAAAATAGGACAACAAACCGTGTCCTGCCTCCCCCCCCAAAAAAAAAATATTGTTGGAATGCTTTGAGGAGAAAGAAATAATATTAATTTACAGGCTATTATTTACAGTCTGTATAATTAATCTTCAGTGACAGTGGTATTTGATAGAAAGTATTGTAGCCCAACGGGCAGTTCACATATGAGACTTACTGATCTGTCTTTGGCAATTCAATATTCAAGACCTAATTTTAGGATAAATAAAGTATTTATGCAATATACAACTTCAAAACTAAATCAGAAATCAAGTGAGAGTAACTGATTTGTCAAACAGCACTGCTTGTTAATAATAATAACATTATTATTAATAAGCAGTATTATAGAATATGCAGTCAATATCATATATGAGATCATTCCAGTGCCAAGCAATCAGGTCCCAACCCCACGAATCATTTAGCTAAAGTTAATAAATCACATGAATTCAACTAGTGCCTCTTAGTTCACATGGATACTGAAAGATTTGAAATGAAGTATCCACTCCACAGCCTTAGAGAGCCAGCACTGGAGTGCACCTGCGTATCAGGGCCTATAATACATACTCTAAATGTTTGATGAGGGTGCTTTCTATAGAAATTATCTTTCAGTTCAAGCTTAAATGGGTATAAATTAGAAGTAAAAGAGTAGGCACTTTCAAAGTAGTAAGTCAAGTCTTTTTGCTAGAGTTTAATAAACCAAAGAAAAATTTTATCAGTTCGAGTTTGGGAAAATATTTACCAGGTAAATTAGCTTCCATCAAGTACTTCATGCACAGCATGTCTGGGTGAAGAAAGCAGCTGTCTGTTATATCTGGAAAACGAGGCAGGTCTAAAAACACGGCAAGCTCAAGCATTTTGTTGTACACTTCTTCATATACAGGCCACGACTGAAAGACAGAGTTAGAGGGTGTCACACATTTGCTCTAGTACCGTATTTGTTAATGATTTTAAACTAGTTACCAATGTCAAATTCTGTATTATTTAACATGGAATTGTTTATACAGACTCTTTTAGCACTCTCTCCGACTAAACACACATGCAAGAACGGGGCCAGACTGCAGCACTGCAAAAAGAAACGTGCTAGTTTTAAAGCCCATGAAGTACATAAGGAATAGAATAGAATAGAATCATTAAGGTTGGAAGTGACCTCAAGGATCATCTAGTCCAACCGCCCCCCCACCACCTATTACCCACTAAACCACGTCCCTAAGTACCACATCTAACCTTTCCTTAGAAACAGAAAGGTCCTTCAGACTTGCAGCCAGCCCACCACTTTGCTGTGAAGTGATCAGTATGTCTCCAGATGCTCCAGAACTAGAAGAGCACTGGGAAAAAACCTCAAACAGGTGCAACTGAGGGTGAACTCTCTGACGAACTAAGAGCTCACAGGACCACAGACGCATGGAGGCTGGCAGGCGCTGCCCGAGATCGTTGGGTCCAAGCCCCCGCTGGGGTCAGCCAGAGCAGGCTGCTAGGACCATGTCCAGTCGGATTTTGAATGTCTCCAGAGACAGCAGATCCACAAACACTGTGGGAAATCTGCTGCAGTGTTTCACCACTCTGACCGTAAAAAAAGAAAAATGGTTTTGTTTTTTCTTATGCTTACATGGAATTTCTTGTGTTTCGACTTGTGCCCATTTCCTCCATCCTGTTCATGGCCCTTTACTGGATTCACTCCACTATGTCCATATCTCCTGCGTCCTGGCAAGCCCAGAACTGGACCCAGCACTCCAGATGTGTTTCACCACTGCTGCATAGAGAGGAAGGATCAGCTCCCTTGACCTCCTGGCAATGCTCAGCCTGGGATGATGTTGGTGGTCTTGGCCAGAAGGGCACATTGCTGGCTCACACTCATCTTCACAGCAACTTGTCCACCAGAACTCCCAAGACTTTCTCTGAAAAGCTGCTTTCTAGCCGGTGCCCCCAACATGTGCTGATGTCTGCAGTTATTCCACAACACATATTTATGTATCATACTTATCAACACAAATGTGATCAGTATGAGGCTGACAGGCCTTTAGTTCCCCAGATCCTCCTTCCTGCGCTTCTTGAAGACAGAGGTGATGTTTGCTTTCTTCCAGTCCTCAAGAAACTCCCCCAGTCACCATGACTTCAAAAATTGACAGTAGCCTTGCAATGACATCAGACAGCTCCCTCAGCACTTCTGGCAGCACCCCATCACAGTCCATGAAGCTTCCTACATGCAGTTTGTTTATATATTCTGTAACCTGTTCCTTCCCCACCACGGGCAAGTCTGCCTTCCCCTAACTTCCCCACCTGGTTTCAAGGACCTGGGATTCCTGAAGGCCACTCTTATCAGCAAAGACTCAGGCAACAAAAGCATCCATCACCTTAGCCTTCTCCTTGGTCTCTGTGACCATGTCCCCATTCCTATTCAGCAGCAGACCCACATTCTCTAGAACCTTTCCACAGAATCTTTAATACAATTTAATTTACAAAAAATTAATTCCATATTTGCAGATTTATTTGTGAAAATAAACGTGCAATTCTCTTTTCCAAGCTATTGACTGCATGAAGACAGCTCTCCCAATTTCTACTGAGGTCTTCCTGCTAGAGGACAATATAACCTACAGACACACCATGACATGCTTATTCACAATGAACTCAGCAAGACCTGAAGTTTGCGTAAGTACAGACTGTAAGATGTGGCCCTCATTTCTTAATACCCAAACTGTTTTATTAACCTTTCTTAATTCTCTGTATTTTAAATGATTACTTGAATTTACCTCTTAAATCAATAACTTACCATTTTAAACATACAAAAAGCAATGCTCTTCCTGCTTTAGGTGGTGGTTCTAATTCAGCAGAGCACTTTATCCTGTATTCATATTTTACCAAGTTCATTTGTGCATAAGGTACTTTCCTTAAATAGGAATTTAACAGGGGTTTACTTTGTGCACAGGTTCAAACTTTCCTGAACAAGAGTGAATTCAGGCTTCTGGATGGGTTTTTTTTAATAGACCAGATTAAAAACAGAGCAATCATGTTTACAACAATAAGACTGAAACAATATGCTTTTATTCAATCATTTGACTTCATCCATTTTAATATAAGGTATGGAGCCAATGCTCAAATTTTATTGTTTTGAATGATTGCCAACATCTCCTCTTCTTTCTTTAAACGATCTCCCCTCAGACTGCAGTTCAGACTTGCTTAACTGCATGAACACATGCTTAAGCAAATGAGTAATTCTGCTGTCCCTTACTATTATATTACACACACAACTTTTTGTAACAGTTAGGAAGTTGTATCATGTTCATTATATTTTCTAAACAGTGTTAAAAACTGGCTTAGACTGTTACAGGACTATCTTGAGAAACAAGAAAAACACGCATTACCAGACTTCTGTAGAAGCCCAGGCTCATAGTGCTTTCCATTCCTTTTAAAAAGCAGTGCTACACTGAATACCAAAACAATCTTGGAACAAAACCTGAATCATATGGAACTTCTCTTCAGCATATTTGGAAAAAAAATTAAAGTCCCAGATAATTCAAATAAAAGCATTACATAAATACTATTCCAAATCAAATATAAAGGAAATATGTTTTTCCCTTTAATGAAAAGCAGTTGAATTAGTAGCTTATTAATAATAAATCACAGATGAAAATAAATTAAGACACCAGGAATTCCGTCATTTGAAGCATTCCCATTCTCAAACTATCACCAGTGAAGTTATCTGAACAGACTAATTTAACACAGAGGTTCTTTAAGGAATACAGCTCTTCATCAGAAGACTGAAGGCAGACTCCTATCTCACCTTAGACCTGAGCTCCCCTCACTGTATCAGGGTAAGGAGACAGCTTTCCTACCCTACGTACTAGTGAATCATCCCTTCCTCCTCATGTCCAATGAGGACTTTTGTGCCAAAGCTTTTGTTTGCAATTTAGAGAAGGCAGTTTGGTTCTTTTTCAAAATGGCTAGAGAACGCTCTGCTTTGCAATCACAACTCATGCTATCTGTCTTTTTGGGGTTTTTTTGAAGAGCAAACAGAACGGGTGTAAAATCTGCCAATTAAAATTAATACTGAGAGCTATCACTTGGCTTATTCTGCAGAGCGTTAACAGACAACTATCGTTCTTAGTTGATGTGTGTTCATACAGAGATGTAAACACAACTGGGACGTGCAGATTTAGGAAGATCATACTAATCCACCATAAAGATCAACCAAATCAATTGCTACTTTCCAGGGCTTAACCCCCTAAGTTCAAAAACATTCACTGCAGTGCTTGTGTTTCTACAACACAGCGCTGAGTCATGACAACGCAAGTTGAACCGAACACCACGCTTCCAGGAGTACGCGGTAATCTCTTGAACTGTAAGCTGCAAGCGTAAACTGGCTCCAACACAAGATCAAATCTCATTAGACACATCACAGCAAAGGGCTGAAGGCTGAAAGGTTGAGGATTGAGGAGACTGGGGTGTTTCAGTAATCAAGCACTGATAATTTTCACCAGTCGCTACGTACCCTGTTCACAATCTGTTTAATTCTGAAAGAGCTGCGACTCATACAGTAGATCTCTTATTCTGCAAGCTTTCATACATACAGGGAGGGTTACAACTGAAAGAACATCCAAATTCCACACAAACAACATAGCAAATATTAAGACAATATATTAAGAAAAAGCACAACATGGCAAACAAGCAGCCTCAAAATTAATAAAAGTTATCACCTTCTACCTAGCTATGTATCTCTGCCAGAAGAAAAGAACCTGATAAAACAAGTTGCACTGAAAGTCATCCAGCAAATGGGATCCAATCCAGCAAATACAGGAAAGCAACATCCAGGGCTGGGGCCTCCCTCCTCCAGGTGAAAACACTCTGCCTCCAGCACCCCGTGATTAAACCCCAAGGGAGGAGTACTTGGACAAGAGGGGACAGCGTTAGATCATACGCCACATGCTCTCCAAGGATAACTTTCACTTATCCAGTAGTAAATTAAAAAATTTTGCATTACATATTTTCAAGTTGTACTTCTGTGCTAACCATTAGGACAACTCCCCTGTCCATTAGCACATGGAGTAACTGAGCTCTCACCCTGTTTCGAGAACCTGGGAAACACTCCACATATTAAAACTCAGTTACAAACCCTGGAGGGCACTTAATAATTTCAGGAAGACTGACAGAAAACTCTTCTAAAGTTATGCCACCTGCTAGCCCTTTCAGGTGTTTCGCAAGCTGGGATTTCTTCAAGACTGATCAACAATGCTGACAGAGTCTGTAACTTGTCTAGATTGGGTACAGAGGTTACCAAGAACTTTTCTTAACTGTTTTGTCTTTAAAGTCTCTGTATATTATTCCTCCATGTGACAAATACAGTAACTTCAGGTCTTCTCCAGGAAGCAGAGGGAAAGATGAGTACTATCTGAGACCATTTTTTTTTTCTTTTCTTCTGCCCCCGCCCCACCCCCCCTTCAACTGAGTAGGAGGACACAATACACACTGCTGAGTTGATGAAGAAGTGTCTAGAACAAGATTTTCGTTATGATAAATATTCATTAGACTATTTAAATCGGTTGCCTTTATCTTTCAAAGTTACATGAAATTTTTCACCTGTATTAGAAAAGAACAAGCTGGTTTTCAGAATCAGATGAGCCAAACTATTAGCATGATAATCAGATCACAGTAACAGGTAATTGTTTTGGGTAAGCCAAGATTGCAGCCTCTCCTGCTTGTTTGGACAATATCAGAATGTTGCTGATCAACAAGTAGAAAACAGTATGCACTGGCTGGCTTTCTAGATTCATTTGCAGGCTCCATACCTTCTTGGTTTAAACGTGGTCTGACTGGTTCTCTTCACAGATGACTGTATAGGCCGTTTCTTTCTCCTGTATCAGGACAATGTCCCAGCAGCCATTACTTATATATTGATAGATCAGTTTATTTTATTGTGATAATGTTCTATCCTTTCTGAAAATAATTAGAGAGTTGTTTTAAATTCTCCCTCCTATATTTTTCCCCCTCTCCTCTACAGCACTTCACTTTTTCATTATCAGCTTTTCGTAAGTCTCTGGAGAATCTTTGACACTCTACGAGTTTGGATATGCGTGGAATTATCTAAAAAACAGCAAGGCTTTGTCATTTTTAAGATGACCAAGTCAGCCTAGACCAAGTTTGAAAAAGAGTGTACCAAACTAGGAAATGGATTAAGCAAGCAATTTAACTTGAAGATTTGAGAAACATCAAGTTAGGAGGGTCGGAGAAGGGGTTTTTACACCACAATCCAGAATTTTGGTTCAATCTTTGTGTAACGCAAGACATGTTCATAAATCAAAATATATTTACTCTAGCAGTAATAAATCAAGTGGATGCCCTAACATGTGAAAACACCTTTGAATGCAGCCTGTGTCGAAACACACATTGCCAGGAACTCAAACTAGCTTTAAAATGAATGAGCAACGAACACAGCAGTTAAGCGCTCTGTGGAGCCTGGTTCACCTTTACTTTGCTTCTGCTGCTCAACTGGTTCAGATGTATCTGTCTGCAATATCAGCCTGATGTGGGACGATGCCAGCCAGCGCACGCAGGTTACATGAAAGAACTGACAGTAAAGACAATAACTGTATCAGCTGTGAAATTTACACCCAAATTAGTATTTAAAACTGAATGAAATGACCTCGCAAACCAATCATTATGTACTAGATCCTTCATGTTGTCAGCATTATAGAATCATAGAATCACTAAGGTTGGAAAGGACCTCTGAGATCATCAAGTCCAACTGTCAACCTAACACCACCATGCCTGCTAGACCATGTCCTGGAGTGCCACATCTATGCGGTTTTTGAACGTCTCCAGGGACGGCAATTCAACCATCTCTCTGGGCAGTCCATTCCAATGCCTCACTACTCTTTACGTGAAGAAGTTTTTCCTAATATCCAACCTAAACCTCCCCTGACGCAACCTGAGGCCATTCCCTCTTGTCCTGTCACTTGCTACTTGGGAGAAGACACCAACACCCTCCTCACTACAACCTCCTTTCAAGTAGTTGTAGAGAGCGATCAGGTAAAGGACAACCCAAACTCCTAGATTACTAAAGAATATTTATTCCAAGTTTTTTATGTACTGTCACAGTACTACCAATCTGGCTACCTCCCATACAAATACACATCAACGAATTTACTGATACATGTATTTTAAGTTACCTTTTTTCCCCACCCCTTGCCTAAGCACTATTTACTTCTCAGGGACTATCACCATTCTACCTGGAACAACAGCAGACCAATGCAGCAGCCATCGTACACAAATTAGACATGCTTTAACACTGTGTATTATTATGAATACAAGCTTTAAAAAATAAGCAATACTCGCTAAAGCTTTTTTTGCCAGTTGACCTAGCTGGAAAAAAACCTGAAGTAGTCAACTCTATTGCACAGTTAGATTCCATGTGGTCTCTTCATGAATGCCTTCTTTGCCAGAGCACAGGGTATATAAAAAAAGACATATGCAATGTTTAAAGGGAATCTTTAAAGCTTCCTTACAACCCAAACCATTCTACGATTCCACGACACTGTAAGCACCGTTACCGCTGCTGTATAGTGGTATGTCCCAGACTTATGAATTGCTCGTGAGTGTGGAAGTATACTGGGGAGAACCACTGCAGCCTGCTCCTATGTTCTTTCCCAGGTCACTGTCAGAAACAGGAGACCAGGTTCAACAAGCCTCGAGCCTGACTTGGTGCAGCCATTTTTACGTGGACTAAACGTGCGGATACAGTTCTTCAAACACTGATATCCATGAATCACATACTGATGCTGATGTAACAGCCAGAGGGTGTGCCTGGAATTATTAAAAGGGAACCAAAAGACAAGAAGAACAAAGACAGGTGAAACTGCCACAACTCCATTTAGATAACTGCTAAGAAATATGCAGCTCATGAGACTTCTTCCACTAGAAAAAGACACAGAGACCAAGCACACAAAGTTGTGGCTTTACAAGCCCACCATCAAGCAGAAAGGATGACTGAAAGGTTAAGAGAGGAAAATGAAATTAATTTGTCCACCTTGAAGACAGGTAAACAGGCTGCCCAAGTTATCAGCCTGGCAACAAATGGGCAGAGGGAAAAAGAAAAGTCAAGACACCATTTGAAAGTCATAGGAGTCGTCACACTGGCAGCCTCTCTTGCTCTCACTTTTGGTAACTGTTTCAGCTGAAACAGCTACTACATCACTACATCTTAAAATCCCAAATTGCTCCTGATCATTGCTGCAAAGGAAGTGAGATGATCTTTGTATAGAAAAAAGGATTAATTTTAGAAGAGGACTCAATAAGCAATGTTCATGCACTTTTGAGAGAAAAGAAATCTAGGTGTGCTAGGATACTAGACTGCAGTAAATTGACACAGGCAGTTTCTGCTGAAGAAGTCAAGATGGCATGTGGGTGAGCCAGCAACCCACACACAAGAAAAAGCTAACTGAACATCCAGTACAGGCGTACTCCTTTACTGGGGGGGGGGGAAAAATAATTCTATTTTCCTCGGATGCATGGCAGACCTTTTAGTGCGTTATTGTCAGAGGAAGTCACATGGTTCAGTACATGATTCCTGGCTAAAGTTCTTTTTGAATAAATGAGTTCCAATATTATTAAACCAACAGAGACACGTGCTTGAGCATTAGCTCGTTCATGCTCACAAGCTAACTCTGGCAAATACACCTTTTCCAAAAAATGTAGTATTTCTACAAATGGAGAGAGTAATCAAATAAGGAGCTGAGTTGTCATAATGTATTGAAATTTAAGAGTTTGGGAAGAAATTTTATTGAATTTCATAAATATTTTGATAGGTTTGTTTTCTTTCTTCATTAAGTAATGCTTTAAGACAGGTATGGACAAGCTAGAGTTTCTGTTACACAACAGCAAGCTCCCATGATAAACTTGATTACAATAACCCTTTCAGCAGTGAACTTCCTCCTCAGCTTTTTTTTTTTTTCCCTTTCAAATAAAAGCCTCACCCTTGCTTCTTTTCAGTTTGCACTATTTTCTGTCCTGAACAAGTACTGCATACACCTGTTAAAATGCACCAAAAATACCAAGTTAGGAAAAAAAAATAAAAATCCCACAGATAGAAAGACACCCACTGCCAACAAAACTAAGATTACAAGGTGTCTCAAAACAAGAGCAGACCAAAGCAGGAATCACTGTTTGGAAAGTAAAAGCAGCACAGTTGATTAGCAGAATTTGTATGGCCTCTCAGAAGATTTTTTAAAAATAAACAAGAATGACCGGCTTCTGTCTTAATTTGAATTCTTTAAATAGTTACCATTAAACAAAAAAACATATGGCAATTAAGCTCATCCAAATTTTAGTCAGGAACAGAGGCTCTTACACATCAGACCTTGAATGACTTAGAAAAGGACCTCAGCAAACAGGAAGGTGTGTAGAAGCCAGTCTGATGGGTACACTTTCCAGGGAAGCAGAAAGCCATTGTCACTCCAGTCTGAACACTCTGGGAGAAAACAGAGTAAGTATTTTGACCTTCATTCATGAGTTTATTAATAGATTTAGTCAGGAATCACTTCGTTTGAAATCAGACCCAAACTGAAAAATAAATATGCAATCCACCAAAACCTGGAGCATGAAACAATCCAAATGGCAGCAGCTTCCTGCGAGACGTGTGATGACCTGGAGTCACAGGTATTAGCCAGTAGCAGATTATCAAGTGATACAAAATCCTTTTGAAAAGCCAGCATAGAAAAAAAAAAAATAAAAAAAATACAAGGACAACTTTACAGGATTTAGGAAACCTTCAGATTTCCTCATGATGGTGCCACAAACCCACCCCGTGTTGCCTCAGGCAGGTCTCTTTGTCCCAGTTTTCCACCTCGTGATAGAGCAGCACAACATCACCCTGAGAGCCCAGCCCTGGAGGAGCAGCCGTCGGGCAGCTGAAGGCGCCGGCGCGTGACGAGGGGCAACGACCAGCGTCAAAAGAAGAGAAAGAAACCAAATACTCTGCAGCTCTGCTGGCTTCACATGGCGTGCACTGATGCAGGCTTAAACTCCCACATTAAACGAAGAAAAGGAAAAGATATACAGAGCAGCTCATTATTTTCTGCATGCTAAACTAAGACGCTATCTTGGTTTAGAAACAATACGAGATGAAATGATTAATGACTACACCCTAGCGCACTTACACATTGGTCTCAGCTAAAAGCAAATTCATTCCAGTAATTCCTAAATTCCGTATGCTTAACATTAAAACCTTAATCGCTATTCAAAGATGAAAAGAAGGTAGAATTAGCTTAATCTAGTCACAAACCCAAGACCTATGCTTACTTTTAGGGCCAAAAGAGAACTG
Organism: Psophia crepitans; assembly: GCA_013399095.1. NCBI lineage: Eukaryota > Metazoa > Chordata > Aves > Gruiformes > Psophiidae > Psophia > Psophia crepitans. The sequence continues at coordinate 267,903 of VWZZ01006857.1, read as the reverse complement.
CACAGTACTGATGGCTGTTTAGAAATGTTACAGGTGAAGTGCAAAACCCCTTAAGCTGCCGTCTCTGCTGTTCCAGGCTGGCTCCCCCATGACCTAGAATTTATTTACTCTTATGTGGCTTGTCATGTTTCTCCTCTTGCCACATTTCTAGGCCAGACTTCTTGCAAGTGTTCCTTCTTCCTTCTGGCGTTGGGATCATCGCTACTACCCAAGAGTAAGAAATTCTACACTGTGAGATTTCAAACAAGCCATTTCTTTTGTTCTTCCATCAAAACGAACCAAGCAATTACTAGAAAAATTACAAGCATGCAAAAATCTTTTTTTTTTTTTTCCCCAGAAAGTGAAGTTTTTGCTAAAGAAAACTGTATAGTTTTCATTGCTTAGGATTCTTTGCCACCGGCTAGGATACCCCTTTTAAGCAATGATTTTGCATACTTTTACCATGTAATCATTCCTCAACATTTTTCAGGTTGAATAAGAAACATCTCCAGATCTGTAAATCTGAAACTTTAAAGGATGGTATTTAGTTCACTTAACTTAAAGACTTGAACTATGACTTAAAAAAAGAGTTGTTCTGAGATAACTAGTTAATCAAAAATGAAGTTTTACGATCTTAAAAAAAGTCTCCCCAGAACACAAAAACCACAAAGCAAAACCCTAACTGAAATCTCGAAACAAAAAAATCCAAACAAACAAAAAAAAAAAGTGGCTGTACCACATCAATTCAAAAAGATCTATTCAGCCTTGCATCCAGCAGCAAGCAAGAGACGTGTAGGGAGAAATTTAGGAAGCCACAATGACACTTCACCAAGTATCTGCCCAGTGTTACAGCATCTGTGGCTGAGTCAGCAGTGAGATCTCTGCATTTTCAGTTCCAGGTTCCTTTTCCTTTATGGCATTTGTCCAGTCATTATCTGGCCCTTTTAACATCCAGAACATCCTAACATGAGGAGTTTCACCAGTTACCCATGTATGAAGCCACATCTCCTGCTGCTTGATCCTGAACCTGCAGACTGGCAACCTCTTCTAACACCTCCCAGTCCCTGTATTGGAAGAGATATTGAACAGTTGCCTCCTAAACATGTTCTGCGAACTATCACACATCTCCCTTTCTCTTAGTCAACTCTTCTTTATGTTGAAAGCTAAGTAGATAATATTAATTGTCTCTGGTTGGAAATTTGCCCCTACATTTGATGATCCTTGTTGTGACTTTCTGGACCTTTTGGTTGTTCTGCAACTTTGAGAAGAGGGAAGGTAAGAAGAGAAAAAAAAACAACCAGAATTCCATGTAGTATTTAAGATATGGGTGCAGGATAGATTTATACATTAATATAAAGTTATTTTGATCTCCATTCCTCTATTAGAAGTCAGGAGTTATTAGAATATAATGCCAATGTAGCTGGGTTAGAACAGCTGCATGTTCGAAAACAGCATCAGGAAGGGATTACAGAAAGCTGTATAATTCAGATCGCACAGGTATTCAAACTAAGGCTGGTACATGAACAGAACAGCATTGATAACATCAGCCTTCAGAGAATGCTACAAACTGTATTCTTGAAAAAATAAACCCACTTTATTTAACAAATATAACAGCATGGACAGATCTGTTGACTGACAGGTACTTGTGTGTGCTTGGACACAAAACAGACATTGGTGGGGAAAAAAGTATCTCTGTGTGTTTTGATCACAGCTCATGGGTCAATGAATTATAATATTTTTTTAAAGAAAACCCCAAACTAATGCGTAATGCTTACCCATTGTAATGATCCCATACAAAAACCCCAAAACTTGCATTGTATCTCTTTTAAGGCCTTCTCCTTCCCACTCAATTTTTCTTTACTTACTACTATTTTCTCCAAATAGACCTAAGATCCTTTTTTTAAGTGAACTGTTGGACAGGAAGAAAATTTGAGTAATTTCAAGCTGTACTTGCTCTGTCTGTATTCTCATAACTGTGAAGCTCAGAGATCACATATTTCCACAGATGCAGCATGGGGAAGGTTTGCACTTTTTTCTTCCCCCAATAAATCTGATCAAGAGCGTAGCCTTTTTTCAAGACTTGTTCCAAACTGCCCATAACACAGGAATAAGAATTTAATCAAGAAAGAAGAGAACAAAAGTGAAAAACCAAAACTGAATAGAATGACAAAGACTAAGCAACTTGTAGGTATACTTTTCTGCTGAGATTTTTTGCTTAAAATTATCGTTCTTCTTTAAAAATGACTTCTGCAAGTGCAGGCAGTCTTCCCTTGCATCAGTGATACACATTTTACTTTTTCCTACAAGGTTTACTCATCAAAAATGGTCAGCAGACCATTTTATTTTAAAAACCGTCTTCAGACTAGATTTAACATATCTGCATTCAAAACATTAATGTCTGTTTAGAGAATGCATTGTTGTTACCTATCAAATTAGCAATAGCAAAGCAGTCACCAGATGGTATAAATGATTTCCACAGTAACAATTTCAGTACAGTGACCTCGTGCAATATTCAGAATACAAAAGTATACAGAAGAATTTTACTCCTCCTTAGACAGTAGGACAAAAACATAAAGCCCTAGAACAGTGATTCACTTATCTGCCCCTCCTAGAAGAGTACTATAATTAGGAGACTAAATCCACACCCACAACTAAAGAAACACGAGCACTTAAGAAATACTGTCAAGTTTATAAACTTCTATTCACGTACCCAAACTCTGTGATGAAGCAAATGCTAATCCTTCTGCTTTTAAGTTGATGAAATTATACTACCATAAATAGCATCTTTGATATAAAACAATCACAAAGAATGAAAAATCGTTTGCTGTATAAAAGCACTCAGGCACATTGCATCCAATTTATGGTAGGCATCAAGGAGCGATACCAGCAAATCTGAGGGAGGCATTAGCCTGAAGAGCAGGACAAATACCCATATTTTTAGCGATACTAAAAACAATCATCATGAGATTTAGATGGATCTTCAGTGGTCAATATTACCGCTTCATATAAGCTTATGCTGTGTAAGCCTAAAGCTTACCCAGAACATCTAGCCCCTGGCTCTGCATTTGGAGAAAAGCAGGTATGAGCAGAGTGCTCTACAGCCATTCCCAAGTAACATCATCCTCACAGACATTGTGCTCTTCTCTGAGCACCTCAAGGTTGGAGTACAGACCTCACTCTTTCCTGTGCTGCACTAAAGTTCACCGCTCATCTATTTTATTGTGTGAGAAGACACATTTTTTTCCTGTATTTGAAGGAATGATGAAAAAGTATTTAGGCTTTGTTCTCGCTGCAAGGTGGGAAGAATTACCACCGTGAGGGAAAGCAGCATGCAAACTCTACGTGCTTGCCCAGCCCTCCAGGAAAAGAGCTGAGCGTAGGCAAGAAGAGAGGAGCATCAATACTCTAATAACAGTCTCCCTGCTAATCTTTATCTATCCTTCTTCAGCATCTACATGTAAGTTATCTAATGAAAATACTCTTAGTGAGTGAGGCAGCTACTTTTCAAAGCCTCCCAAGGAAGATCCTATCTGTCTAAGTTTAGGCACTTCAAACACAGTAAAATATTTTATCAATTTGTGATATGCTCCTGACTGCAGGAAACAAAACAGAACAGAAGCATCTCAAAGTATCTAACAGGAAAATGCAAACAAGCGTTTGCAACATGAAGAAGCCAAGCAACACACTTCAATACAGAAGTAAGAGACAGTTTTCCACATGTTATCCAGTACTGTAAATTCAAAGAACTAGTTTTCAAGAAACTATAATACTAATGCTACTTCTGGTCAAAACATAGCCCAAATTATTCAACCAATCCTAGCAGCACAAATTACGTGAACCCACTCATGCTTTCTAACAAGCTGGCAGAAATTATTAGAAATTTATAAGGACTGAATGCCAAACTACTTGAGCCATTAGCCTCAAAAGCTGAAGGCTACAACCAAGTCCTAGTTTTGGTCGTACACAGCAGGTAATCGTCAAAATATTGAGCAATCGTCTTCTCTTAATCCATGAGAAACCTCCTATTTTGTGCTTTCCTCCAGGCTACCTGACAGTTCTTCTGCCCCCAACATTCACAGGGAAATCAAAATCAGGAGGCGTCTTCAACTACTTAAACTCGTCAGCTAAATTTACAAAACAAAATGGCTTTTACTATGCTTGAACAATGCTGAATTGATTCAAATATGTTTTTGTGGCACATCTCCATTTAATTCAAACCAGTTTTCACGGAGCAACTGAGTTGTTAGATGGTCACAAGGGACAAAATGTTTATACAGTGCAAGTATTAATAACCATATTCCAGTTGGAACGTTGCCTGTAACAAAGAGAATCAGAAAAAGGGGCTAAATCTGACATTCGGCATCTTTAACCTTCCTGCCACAGTAAAACTCAGCAACATTTAACTGTATTGTAACATAAATGATTAACATCATCATTTTGAACGTAGCAGACAAGTCCCCCACTGGCTAGTACTGCACAAGGATACAAGTCCTGAGTTTAAACCTTGTTCTCAAGTAGGAGAGTAAACGATACAAAAACACGTAGCTCCTAGATATGAAAGCACATGCCTGAGATCTCTTCAGATACAGTCCTGGTAGGTCACTACACTCCCAGACAGGTCTGGCATATCCCTATTTTTATTGTGGGATAATAGGATCATAGAATGGTTTGGGTTGGAAAGGGCCTTTGACGACAATCTAGTTCCAACCCCCCTGCTATGGGCAGGAACAACCTCCACTAGACCAGGTTGCCCAAAGCCCCATCCAGCCTGGCCTTGGACACTGCCAGGGATGGGGCCTCCACAGCTTCTCTGGGCAACCTGTTCCAGTGCCTCACCACCCGCACAGGGAAGAATTTCTTCCTAATGTCCAATCTAAATCCCCCCTCTTTTAGTTTAAACCCATTATCCCTTGTCCTGTCACTGCACTCCCTGATAAACAGCCTCTCGCCAGCTTGCCTGTAGGCCCCTTTAGGTATTGGAAGGCCTTCCAATAATAGGATAAAGGGCAAACCACAAATAAAAGATCCTCCTTTTGAAGCAGAGGGGAGATTTGACTGCATAGTGCTCAGGGACAATCTGGATTAAAAAAGGCAAGAAACAGATATTCTGCAATGAAACAAGACATAAAAGTGACTAAGCCGCAAACAGCGGGGAAACAAACAAACAAAAAAACCCAACAAAAAAATCAACAAAAAACCCCCAAACCAAAACAATCCAAACCTTTGGATTTCATTGCCACAGGTAAATGGATAAGTCATGAAACAAATATGAAGAAAATTAAGATTGTTCTGTAACTGGAAAAAGAATATGAATCCGTCTTATTGAAATCACACGTCAGGAACGGCAAAATTATGTCTGCAAAAAAGCAAATCAGTACCTGATAGAATTTAGGTTTTTACAAAGGAGAGGCCCAGATAATTTACACACAAGAAGCTTGAAGGAAATAACTGAGGAGCTCTCTGAAACACAAATGTTGTTTTTTAAATAACCTTAAGAAATCCTAAACATCAAAGGACTCTCCACATTAATATGCAGTATTTTAAAAAAATGTAAAAGGGGAGATTCAGGAACTCTAGAATGATTAGCTTGGCACAGATCCTGAACAAAATAACACAATGGCAATGGGAAAAATGGAAGCTAAAAATATCCTGTCAATCAAGCAACCTTCATAAGGTCAGGAGAGGAGAGGAGAGGGACAACTGAAGCTCCAGTTCCCACAGGGAAGACAGCACAATCTACTGCCGTTGCTGCTCCGAAAAACCTTTTTCCTTCTTTACGAGACAGCTAAAGGGGACCCAAATAAGAAAAAATAAATACCACAAAGTCTCACTGGAAGACTGTAACTTATAATTGTACTCAAAGCTCAGGAGCTGCTCTGCAGGAAAGCAAAGCATGCAGAACAAAGGAGCAAAACAGAAGCATCCTTGATAGCAGAGGAAAATCTTGGCAAATTAATCTCAGAAACTGGATCTCTCAATCCCTTAGCAGAAGTGAGATCTGGCTGAAGCTGACACAGAAGGATGGGTGGCAGAAGAATTAGTGGCAGAGCAATACAGATACAGAAGTGCTGCAAGAATAAAATAAAGTAAAATTTAAGAAAATGTCAAGAAAGAAACAGAAGAGAGGTAGAAAAAGAAAATACAAGCTATAGGATTTTGTAAGAGAAGAAACCAAAGAACTGGGAAATTTTTAGACAGTGTAGAGAAAAATTATCATCTCTCAATGTTTAAAGGAAGCTGTCATTCCCAAATAAAAGAGCAAAGAATTTCAATAATCCAAGCTAGGGAAGGTTTGTGTGTGCACGCATGCGTGCAAGGTATATACTCCTCCAACTCAAATAAAATAAAATAAATCCAAAGCATCATACAGAATAAAACACTCCGCACTGAAGTGGCACATTCTCAAAAGAGCAGGTTTCTCAGTCTACTTTAGAAATACATTATGGTACCTACTTCAACACCCGTCACAGGTTACTTTTAGGAAAAGGAATACTCTGATGAATCAGACCTTCTCTTAGGGCAGCAAATAGTTCTTTTCAAACTCTTCCTTTTCCCATCAAAGCCAACATCAGTTCATAATGGAGCATGAATTAAAATTCTTATTAAACTGAACACAACGGAGAGCCGCCGAGAGCTACTGACCTAATCTAACACAGACAAAGACAGGCACCATTTTTCTGTAGAAAGATAAGGCTGAAAGAAAAAAAAAAGATATCGGGGGAAGACAGAAACAAGGGACTTTTCAGTTAGGTGGGAAAAAGGGGAGAAAATCCTGAGATGTGCTTCTGAGTGTCATGATTCTTCTCCTCTTGCCCACACACTGATTTCTGACAAGCACAATATATTGCTGCCGCTTTACCAGGATGCATTCGAGAGTTTTGCACGGGCAAAGGTAAGGACGATGTTAACATCCCTCTCAGCTGGAAGTTTAGAAAGCATTTCTGTACCATGGAAAAAACTGAAGAGTAACAGTAGGAGTTATTTAAGAATTAAGACATCTAGGAATGAAAACAGGTGAATTATATAGAGAATTCAAACTAAACTGTGCTTCTGTTAGTATGCCTAAGTTGGAGGTAGGATGTGTAAAAGGAAACAAACAAATAAATGTATACCAAGACAACCAAAATGTAACTTGGATGTTAATTTTCTCACATTGCAAGGTCAAAGCTGTCTAAATGAGTACATTTCTTGTTATAGGCAGCAATAGTCAGTGGATTATAAAAAGAACCAAACACAAAACACACAGAGGAAAACAGAGAGGAATGGAATTAAATCAGGAAACCAAAAAGGAAGCATTTTTAAGATACAGGTTTCTAGACAGCGAGGTTTATCACAGAATCACAGAATGGATTGGGTGGGAAGGGACCACAAGGATCATTTAGTGCCAACCCCCCTGCCATGGGCAGGGACACCTGACAACACTCTGTCAACACCGAGGCATTCAGCATCTTTCTCAGAAGACAGGAGGTTTCAGACAGACTTAGAATTGTGCAGCTACTTCCATCTAACATTAAAAAATAAAAATAAAGAAAAAAAGAGAAAGGCTAATATAGAGATGCCATGCCATGACCCCACTGCAGGGCAGCAGTAGTAGCAAGAATAATTTCGTAAATACCCGTTGCTTTTGTGTTCGAGGGCAAGTTGGTGGACAATTTCTGAACAGAATTCACATAAGCTCTAATTATTATGTGAATAATTCACCACTAAGCTCACCTTTCTCCTAGCCTCCTCATCTGTGAGGAAAAAAGAGATTCTTAATAACTCTAGGAAGAAAGGAGGTATTTTGAAGTTGCAGGAGGGATTGAGAGAAGGGAGCTTCACTGAGGTCACACATTGGGCTCCTGGCCAAGTCTAGATTCTTGCACATCTGAAAGATGACCATTACCGAAGCTCTTCAGAACAACAGGATCCGAAAGATATTTATGAGGCTACACCTATCCTGTTCCACACAGCACATACCCCAAAGTGACGTGTTTGTTATCTTCAATACTTTAGTAAATCAAGTTGCCCAACAGCCATGGGAGTAACCTGCTTACCTACGCATGCACGTACATTTAAGTTTGCGTGTGTGTGTTAAGAATGTGAGGATCAAAACCAAAAAATATTTTTGGACATTAAAAAAAAAAACTACAATGCTTTAAGGGTTAAGTATGCCAAAAAGTAACAAGTTTTATAAAAAGTAACGAAAGCTAAATGCAAACTTGAGACAGCGAAGCAGAACAACTTTAAAGCACAAACAAAATAATTACATAGAAGATAATCAGGCACACAGTCTTGAGTCAAAAACGTAAGGAAAAAGAGATCTGTGGCAAGGACAAGTTGTGGCGAGCTGAAGAGAAAAGCGATGCTTTAATCAGTCTTGTACGAGGATCCATAAAAGCAAAATAGAGGATGTGCATCTTAAGGATGGTTCCCTACTTCATGGACAAATGGCAGAGGAAATTTGTGTGTAGCTCTACTGGAGGACAGATAACTATCAATAAAAATAAAAGAAGCCGAAAGCAAATTAGCCACAGAACTTTATACATACTACTGCTAATTTACAAATTTGTTTTAATTCCTACACTAGCAGGCTTTTAAAGAAATAGATATGCTGTGTATTTAAAAGGAAATAAAGATAACTTCCACCTAAAAGAGAAAAGATGACTGTGCTCAGCAAAAAAGTGTCCACTACTGGCACAAGCCTCAACTGCAGTAAATCCCTGCTGATCTTAAGATCGCAAATAGCAAGGAAAAATACCCCTTGATCTTCTGCACAGAACAAAACCCAAAACTTAGGTATCTTATTCTTTCCTGATGCATTAAAAACACAGTTTTAATAAAACGGAATAAGAATACTCGCTGCAGAAAAATTAAATTTTACAGAGTGAAATGAAAACTTGCTTTTCTTCTCTTATACTGGGTGGGAACTTAGAAATTCTGAACTAACAACTAAGCAGGAGCACCCTGCTATAGCTGCTGTTTGCCCTGTGAATCCTATGATCATGCATTTAGGTAAAACCCATTTACCAAAGCCTAACTTCTAACATAGACATGATTTTAATAGAGGAAGGGATAAATAACGTGACTAATCAAGTGAAGGTTCTTAGAAAAGAGACTTGGAGCAATGGAAAGATAAACACCTATGGAAGATAAAAAACTCCTTTTTACATAAAACTCTTTTATAACGTTCTTTTATTCTTCACAAAATACTTCTGAGGCAGTACATACCTCCAGCTAAGACCTGACACATTTCTAACAGTTATACATAGAATCACAGAATGATTTGGGTTGGAAGGGACCTCAAAGATCATCAACCCCCATGCCAATGGCAGGGACACCCTCCACTAGAACAGGTTGCCCAAAGCCTCGTCCAACCTGGCCTTGAACGCTTCCAGGGATAGATCTTAATAAAGATGATACAGAAGGATGGAGGCTCCTTTTGTCTTTATTTATGAGGCAGTTACACCCAGAGCTCCCAGACTTCTGGGCAGAGGTGTGCAAATATGATAACTGTTGTGGCAGGTATTCTAAAGAAAGTTCCTTTTGTGCAGAATAAAAAATTATGTCCTTTTTATTAGCTGTTCCATTACTAAAATATGAAGGGCTTCTCTCCACCTACACTGGAAATGTGAAATAGAATGCAAGGCATACTATAGCATAGGAATCATAGCACACTTGAGGTTGGAAGGGAACTCTAGAGACTGTCAAGTCCAACGCCTCTGCTCAAAGCAGGGTCAATGGCAGCAAGTGGCTCAGGATTGTGTCCAGTCAGGTTTTGCGCACCTCCAAAGATGTGGACTCCGCAGTGGTTCAGGGCAGCCTGCTCCAGAGTTCAGTCATGCTTACAGTTACAAGCTTTATGTTTAAATGGAATTTCCTGTATTTCAGTTTGTGCCCGTTGACTCCTGTCCTTCCACTGTGCACCAAGAAGAGAGCCTGACTCCATTCCCGCTCCTTCCTGTCGGGTGTTCCTACACACATTACTGAAATCCCCCCCAGCCTTCTCTTCTCAGCGATAAAAATCCCAGCGCTCTCAGCCTCTCCATGTATGACAGCTGCTGCAATCACCCCTGACTGCTAAACTGTACACAGGACAGGGAAAAATTGTCAGTGATACGGACTCCTTCCTGTATTACACAGCAGAGAAGTTCATCAGCTGGAACGCCTGAGACTAGTCCCATTCCTTGCATATGAAATACTACTACTAAGTGTCCCAGCATAAAAAAACCCCTTGTGCATGTACACATACACATGTCACTACACAGATAGAAAGCAGATGTGACTCATCTCATAATAGCTGTTGCATTTATTTTTTTAAAGCAGTAACAACTTCAACCTTGTACAAATTCAGTGTATTTTCAGTATCTGGGAAGTTGTTATTGAAAAAAACAAACAAGCCACTAAGAATGTTTTTATATAAAGATGAGCCTTATCAAGTTAGGCTTCAACTGTATATGACTTCAAATCCTTCAAGCTACAAGATAACTACTTCTCTATTCAAATGTGGGCTGCAGGGAATTAGCACAGGACACAATTAAATGCACTAAAGATCTGCTCAAAATAAAAAGGAGACATATTGAATAGTCCTGTCAGTTACCAAGATTTCTGAACATGTTTGCAGCTTATATTCACCAGACTTGAAGCATAACAAATAATGGCATTAGAACATCTTACCTGCCTGGTTATTAACAGTCATAATCCTATAAAGGTTTTGGAGATAACTGTCTATAGAATATTATATACAGAACACCAAGGAGAAAAGAATGCAGGCTGTATTTTCAGGATAGAGTATTACACAATCTGACTTCCTGCTCCAGGACAATAACGTCATGTCTTGAATTTCTCAAAACTCAGATGTCAAAACTAGATACAGTAAGCTATTGACAATCCCAGTGCTGCAACGAGCAGCAAGATCAGTTCTGAAACATAAGATGTAGGAATAAGCTAGGAAGGTTTTTGCAATTATCAGCTCAATGATGTAGTCAAAAATGTTAAAACTAAATGAACCTGCAGATGCATTACTAAAGGAACACTGAAGGTAAAGTAGGGAGCAAATATCCCTAGAAAGGGGAAGCCACAATAATACCGGAGGGGCTGGAAAACAAACTGTATGCTAAGCTTACACAATTTCACCTATGCATCTCAATGAAAACAAAGTTAAGAGGTGACTTATTAGTACGTATGTCTACTTATACTTCAGAAGTGAGGGGTGCACGTGTTGTATCACAGACAAGCAAAGTGAAAGTCAAAAGTTACACAAACTCAGCTTTTAGATCAGCACGTTCCTGTAAACTAAATAGCAGACCACACTAGGTACAGACTCATCATAAGCAATATTAAGACCAAAAAAAAAAAAAAAATCAGATTTGGGTTTTTTCCTGGTTTGTGGGAAAAAAAAAAGGAAAGTGCATCTATACTATGTAAGTTTTTAAGACAGAGGATGAAGTGGCTAGACTTTCTTTTTCATATAAAGGTGAAATGAGATTAAATTGACCAGCTTGTGGCTCTCAAGTTGTGAGGTCCCACTCCCACATCAGGACATGCTACAATCCACAGTGGAAGTACGCTTATGGAATAATCCAAACTGACAGCTCTAGGAGAAAGAAAACTAATAGGGACTGATGAAATCACCTTCAGGATTGGCATCAGACCACTCTGCATGCCAGAAACAGCTTTATCCCAAAAGAAAGCACGGAATTGCTCCAAGGGCAATTGTCATCTCCACTCTGCAAACCAGATCTCCCACTCTGAGGCACGGTACAAGTTTTACAGCTGTAATTCATAGGAGAACTTTATCTGTGTGATTCGTAGGATTAGGGGGGTTAGTTTATTTAGTCAGGCCAGAATACAAGTTCTACATAACCATTTTTGAGAGACAAAAACACCTCCAAAGGATGGAGGCAAAGAATGACAGAAACTGAGAACTAGAAGAGTTTTTCATAAAGTTCACACCCACATTTCAATCTAATATATCTTTTCTATTAAGGAAAGATTTAAGACAGAAAAAAGAAATCAAAAGGGTTTATATTCAATTTATCTCCTGATCTTTAAAAGTTGAGGTCATTATTATTATTTATCCAGACAGGACAGCAACGGTATACAAAAAAAACCCAAACAGTTACAGATCAGCTTCTGAACAGCTCACGACCTGCTGAATAGAAGCTACCTATTGTAGAACAGTAACATTACTCGCAACATCATCACTGAGGGCTTGGGCCACAAACACCTTATAGTAGACCAAAATCTAGCTTTTCCTGCTAGTAGAATTGCTGCTTTCTGCTCTTAGAAGCTAAGCTTTTATTTGCACACTTCAAAAAATCCATAATAAACTTTTTTTATCCAACACAAAAACACCATTGGGCAATCATTACCACACGACATAATAAACTTAAATATGGGAAATTTACATTTCACTCAAGACTGTCCATCACTATTCAGCTTCTACCCCTTATGTAGATTTTAGGTTTGATATATTTCAACCAGTACAGCAAGAAACAGAACAAGAGATAGCATCTAAACTCTATTTTATGAAAAGAATATGGAATTATAAAAAATAAAAATAAAAATCAAGAGCTATTTTAAATAAGCACCAAACAGGATAATATATTGCCCTTAGATGTGAAGCCAAATCATATTTCTGAGTGTTCTGAATACCTGTTTCTCCACAAGTACTTATTGATTTCGTTTTAACCCTAGGTAATCAGCTTAATAAGACTGGTTAAAAATTAAAGCACTCTGAGTCACAGAGCGCACTGGTTTCTGCACAGGCTCCAATAATCTGAAACATGAACTCTACAACATAAGAATAGATTTAATCAATTCATTAGTACAATGACCAAAAAAATTAAAATACCATACGATAACTAGGTTTTAGTTGAGTTGGGTTTGTTTTTTTTTTTTTAATCTTTCCCTTTAAGAAAAAAATTACCTCCACACAAAAGATCTTAAGATCAAGTCCACATAATTTCATCTTCTCTGGAAAATGCTTAAAAACATTCAAATACGGAATATGACCTTCAACAACAAACCTGCATCAAAAAAACAAAGGAAGACCAAATCAAAACAGTATTTCACATAAGAAATGCATATGTTTCCTTCAAAATTAAAATACAGATCAACATCTGATTTAAAATAACATCAGTATTTACTGCCTAAGCAATTCTATCTGAAGTTACACACCCCTAAATGCTCCATAGGACAAAACCCAGTTCAATCATTTAACAGGTCTTTAAGTTCAAGCTCAGATATGATTGACAAATGTTAATGTTACAGCAGTAAGCTTCCAATCAACAGGCTTATATGGAGTTTGTTCTGCACATTCTTCACCTACTGCATTTCTGAAACTTTTGCAAGCATCCTTTGAATGGTATGGATTTATTTTTTTTTTTAAATTCTAATGCCTTAGGTAATTTTTACTTTTAAAACATACACTTTCTGCTGGAGGAGTTTGAGTCAGATAAAGTGGCAAGGAGAAAAGTCACAGAATGATGAGCAGATACACAGAACTAAAACCCCATTAATTACATCTGTATTCTGATTCTTTAGAAATTATTTTGTATACTAATAAATAAAAAATGTATTTGCATCCAAATAATGCTCTTTTTTTTGTTAAAAACTGGCTTTGCTAAGTGGTTGACAGTATTACTTGGGATTTTTCTTTACTTTTTTCATATATATAAGGCAGGACTTAACGACAGATACCAATAAAAAGCCACCAGCACACCAAACCCCTGGTCTTCTCTCGCACCATAGCTGACATCCACAGCAGGCAAAGCAAGCACTGAAGAAGCCTGAATCCTCACAAGGGAACAGGCATTAGTCTCATTCCAGATTAAAGCATGTCAGTGGTCCCCCACAGGACTAAGCTAGAACTGCCTTCCTGTCTCCTCTTCTCCAAAAGAATTTTGTTAAAAGAGTACATTAAACTGGAATAAATTAACGTTTCAAACAGAGAAGACCCTGTTCTTTAAGTAACAGAGATTTGAAAAAAATTTCCTCTCCTGCCAGCTGTGTTATCTGCACTGTATCACTCTGATCTTGCTATACAGATTAGGAACTTCTTGGTCTACAGCCTCTGCAAGTCCCTCCTGGGTTCCTGCAGTGGTTGTAGGGCTGGGCTCTGCATCTCTCCCAACACGGGGCAGTACCTAAACACCGCAGTGTTGTGGATCCAAACCCACAAGCTGAAACACCAAGTTCCTCACAAAGCACAGCGTTCTGCCACTTTCATTCAAAACACATCTGGGGAAAATAAGAAAAAAACCACCAAAAATAAGGCCAAACAGTGTCTTCACAGACAGAGCAGTCACTATTGAGGAGGATTCAGCTCCATCCTGAGCCTACAGCAATCCACCAGCTCACCCTCCCTTTCCCAGCCCAGCGCCCTAATCGCCACTTGTTGCACGTTATGTAGTGTAGATCTGTTGAAGTTGCCTAAAATTCTGTTTGAAGGCTAGTTTACAGTTACATTCTAATTTTATTTTAAAACGTTCTTAACTGAAATTTTTAGTTTAAAAATTTGAATTCAAACCAGGATTAAAATGAAAAGTGCATTTTTAATCCAAACTGTTAGAATTAACCCATCATTTATAATAATTTATGAAAAATAACAGCAAGCTGAAAAATCACATTGCCCAGTATTTTTTTATTCTGAAGCTCTGTGTATTAGTCTCTTAAATGAAAAGTCGCTGCATGATCCTTTCTATCAAATTGTGTGATGTACATTTTGCTAACAAAATTTCAGTAGCTTTCCTCAACCACTGCAAACAGCATTTCCGCACCCTGAGTGGAGATGTGCACTGGTCCACATAGTGAGGTTACCATCCAAACCCAGCACCATCCAAGGACACACTTGTCCTTGCCATCACGCCTGATCTGCTGAGCAGCTTGCACGACCTTGACTCAAACGAGCTGAGGAGCTGTCAGCTGTGCTAAACTGAAGAATTTAAACTTGAGGGATGGTTTCACAAAACAGATTGAGCCAAGCTAAAAGCTCAGCCTTAAAGCTTCCCCCCCTCCTGGTCTGGCTGTGTGCTCCTGTTACTCATCATCCTCTTCCACAAGTGGAACCCATAACGACAGCACAAGACTGCCCATTACCCTGTTTCAAGAAAGGAAGGTTTGTTTCCCACCATCTAACAAACTGAGGAGGCTCACAGATGGTTCCGGCAAGCGCAAGAGTCAGCAGAGAGAAGGGGATGCATCACACGGGCAGGAGGAGAGAAGAAAGGGAAGCAAGACCTTCCTCTTTCAGCAAGTGACCTATTACTGGCTCAGCTGAAGATAAGCTTTGGCTGACAAGCGTTAAGGTGCAGTCACACCATTAGCTGTCATATCTGAAGAGCTGGTACCAAGATGCTGGGAGCAGCAACCTCCTGAGCCAGCACAGCAACAGCTGGAAGAGGACAAACAACCAAGACCTTCCTCGGGGTGTGGTGTAGTGGTAATTGCAGCCAAACCACCCCAACAGCTTGCTGCCTCCGAAATGGGAAATCCCACCCTCCCTTCAGTCCTCTGCCACATACTCCTCCCTGCTGACAAAAGCACTTGTGTGACTTCTCAGACAGAGGATTAGATGGAAAACTAGTCTTTTGTTTTCCAGGGTTCAATTTCAACCAGACAGATTTCCAGACTCAGCTGACGGCAGTAACATTATTGCCAGCACAAGGCGGAAAGGGACTGTGGTGAAACAAATTAACCTGCACTAAAAGACAGGCTGAGAGTTGGCCTTGTTTCAGCCTGGAGAACAAAAGGCTTCAGGGAGACCTTTTAGCAGCCTTCCAGTACCTGAAGGGGTCTACAGGAAAGCTGGAAAGGGGCTGTTTACAAGGGCAGGGAGTGACAGGACAAGGGACAATGGCTTTAAGCTGAAGGAAGAGAGATTTAGATTAGATATTAGAAAGAAATTCTTTACTGTGAGGGTGGTGAGGCACTGGAGTTGCCCAGAGAAGCTGTGGAGGCCCCATCCCTGGCAGTGTTCAAGGTCAGGTTGGATGGGGCTTTGGGCACCCTGGTCTAGTGGAGGGTGTCCCTGCCCATGGCACGGGGGTTGGAACTAGATGGTCTTCAAAGGCCCTTTCCAATCCAAACCATTCTGTGATTCTAAAATGTCCAGTGAAACTTTCTTTTGCAAAATTACTTCTCTGCATGTCTACTTCTTTCAAGTAATACACCATAAACCGGACGAACGCTAGTAGCCAAGGCAAGAGAGAGGGCAGGAATGCTTATGCAGGACCAGAGCTACAGAAATTCAGGTCAGCTTAAACTGATGCTGGAACCACATCCTTACACTGCAAGAGACAAGCGATGTCCATCAAAATGTCTTTTAAAAAAGAAAGGAAGCTGGCTGTACCAAGTCAAAGCACTGCAACTGTTTAAAGAATAATGACATCTTTCCTAGCTTGAAATTACTGTCTCCATAAGAAAGAAATGCTCTTCTCTCAGGTTAAGAGTTGTTTTTATATTCTAAAAATACATGGAACAGTGTAAATACCCTGTTATGAACACAAGGTGCTGATGATTCAGGTTTTTAACACTCACTCCAAAAGCCCAGATTTGGAATAGCACTTCAGAACAGTTTCTTCTGCTGTTGTTCAAACCTTTCATTTAACAGACAGATGATCAAAAGACTTGTAAGGCTACATTGTATCAGTGAAGTGCTTGAAAACTTGACTGGCAGATACAGTACACTGTCCGTGTTCTTTTAATTACAGCGGCAGCATATACTAGTGAGGTCCAAGTATGAAAAAACCCTGGATCCTCTGCATGCTACGAGGAAACGATGCGTCTGTTCAAGCCACACAGTAATGCCACAAACTGGTTACAAGTTTAGTCTTGCCAGCACAGCCAGGTATAACCTCATCTGAAAGGCGTTAGTTCTCACAATCTCCAAGTCTAGCACCTTGACACTTTTCCCACAAGCCAACAATTTTATCATTTAGATAAATACTACACTGAGTGTTGTGAGCCTATCCACAATGGAAAAGGATTTAATGTGTTGCATAGATGTGAGTAAAAGATTGCTAAAAATGTTATTTTTAAACTAAAATGTCCCTGTCAGAGAAGATAATTGTAGTGCTTTTCTGCTAAGTGTGTCAAGTAGCAAGAAGGAGTACATTTTTGGTGTTGTAAATCCTTTAAAAGCTGGCAGATTGCCCTACCATAGTGCCTAAGCACTCCCTCACAGGGAGGAGCAGTAGTCAGTGGACTTCAGGGTAGGGTGAAAACCAAACCGAGGGAAAAAACAAGGCAGAATTTTATGCACAACTGTAATTCAGCTGGTTTAAATAAAACCATTTGCCTACATAGATTTAAAAGGTAATGCTGAATACTTAATGTTTTCTCTGCATAGTTTTCATCTCTGGTCTGTCGCTATTTTGATCTGTGTATCTTAATGCATGCAAAAATGGGAACACCGTCTGATTTTTTTAAACTTAAATATTCAGAAGTTAGAAAACAAGTATTTTATGGTAGTTCATGCAATTTAAAATTCTTTCCCCTTCTTCATCAAACTTGTGAAAGGCAAAGACCTTAAGGGTAGGGAGGGAAGCATGATAATGTAATTACTGTCTTATATAACTATCGTATCATGGTAAAACTTTGCAATACAAATGACATTCTTTTAAACACCACTTTCTGCATTTAATTCGGCTCCTATGGTTCAGTGCACTTAAAGTCACTGAATCATTCTGATTTACCCACTTTTAAGAGTATTACACCCATACATTGTATCTAATTAAATAGCTTCTCATTCAAAACATCTTATTTCACTTTCCAGTTGTTAGTTTTTGATTATACCTTTCTGTGCTATATTTGGTACTTGATTTTTGCACCCCTCCTTTTCCAGCTTTTCTTTTACCGTTTTCATGTTTCCTCCAAATCCTTTCAAGCAAATGCACATATCTCTTAAGGATCTCAGTACAAAGGATGTTCGGAATCATTTTCCCGCATCTTTTCACCAGTCCCCAATTTTTAAAGTGCCAAATACAACAATATACCATTAACATGCAAACCACACAACCTACCTTTCCTCTTAACAGTTGACTTTGGCAGTTGTGTGTGTGTGTGTGTGTGTGTGTGTGTTGCTGTTTGCTTGGTGATTTTTTTTTTCAAACCGCCCCATCACACTAAGAGAGGAACTTGTGAGGATGTATTTGCCTCATATGACCCCACATGCCTTCCAGGGACAGTTTCCAAGACAGAATAACCAAGAAATATTTAATCATTCATTTTTATCTCCAAACAAGATGGGCTAAGCAATAATTCTCTACTGTGAGCCATTTGCTCCATTCTAGTAACTGTAATTTACTACTTGGATTTTTGCCACACACAAACATTATCAGACAGGATTTATATATTTATTTTCTAATCATTGACAAAAATACAGAATATGCTACGGTAGTTCTGACTCCTACAGAATTTCCTTAGGAAGATACTAGTCAGTAATAAATGTTGTTATTGAAAACTCCTTTTCAGTTTTACTATTTCTTAATCCACTCAATAAATACTTCTGTACTGCAGGGTGCTAGTTTGAATTCTGTGGCATTTTGCTGAACGTTTTACAAGCATCTTTTATGCAACAGCATATCCAGTTATGCAAATATGCAATGGTTTGTGCAATTCTGATCGATGTAGGCAACGGCCTCCCCCTAAAGTTAAATCATACAGTTAAACATTGGTTTGCATAGAAATAAAATAGCTAGCATTAACTACTGTACTTCAAGACATACAAACCTACTTTTTGAGAGGGTATTTGCAAAAGAGCGTTCTTCAGTGCCCACCCTTCTCAGAAAGCTTGTACAAGCTAGAAAAGAGCAGGTGGAAGTTTGCACTCCAGGGGAGAGAGGCTATGATGGAAGATCAGGCTCTGGGGTAAGCTTCCCTGGCATTCGTCACACTTTGAGCAGCAATACAAGTTATATGCATCACACGTGGGGGATGATGGACTCATTGTCTTGCCTTTTAGCTCACAGGTTATATATATCAAAAATAAAGTTACAGAACTGAAGTCTACCGCATCAACTGAATTTTGAATCAGTTTTTCCTTTATTTTGTCTGAGTTTGAAACTTTAATTGCCAATGTACAGTTATTTCAGTCTTTCTGTTCCTTAAATTTTGGTGAAGTAATGTTTTTTATTCTTTCTTTTAGTAATACCTGGTATTTCAACACTTGTTAAAAAGCAGTAACAGCATACAAAAGGTCTTCCAAGGAAGATTTAAGAATTCCTGAATTTGAACTATTTGAACCTGATTTAAAATATTTATTGATAACAAGAAAAGTTGAATTATTTTCCATTCCTTAGAATAGAATAGAATAATTCAGTTGGAAAGGACTTACAATGATCATCTAGTCTAACTGCGTGACCAGTTCAGGGCTGACCAGAAGTTGAAGCTTGTTGTTGAAGGCACTGTCCAAATGCCTCTTAAACACTGACAGGCTTGGAAGTAAATAAGGAATGTGTTCATAGGCTCACAGAGGGGAGAAGGGAACTGCACTGTCAGCAAGTTTGTCAGTTTCCATTCAGCATCAGACCCTACTAGAACATTTTCTCTCTACGACATTGAGAGCTGTATTATTCTGAACTCAGATCATTACAGATACAAAGATATGAAGGCAAAAGACTTCCTAAATTAATTTCTACCCCCAACTCCATTGTGTGAAGCTACTTAACTACCTTTCAGACCACTGCGTACTGCTGGTATTGTTTGTATGATGACACTGATGTAAGTCCCAGAGAATGTTTACTCATTTAATTCTGGCAGACTGACAACTGCAAAAATAGCAAAAGCATGACCACACACCTCCAGCAAATCTTAAGAAATTCTGAAGAAGGATAAAAAACTTTGTTAGTTCCAAAACCTTCTCCCTTACAGGTCTTTGAGATTCATTGCAAGCAACAGAGAAGAGTATTCTCCAAAAGTGATAACACAAATTGTTATGCAAAGAAAAGGTAAGTAGAGAGAACCTCTCGCTATTTCCAAGCAAATTTGTAAGAGGCTAATAATACAGACCTAATTAAAAAAAAATTATTCATAAAAGCAACAAATATTTCACCAGAAACTATTCATACCTTAAGAGATCAGATAATGTCATTGGTTCTCTCAACCAGAGTAGCGCCATGTAACAAAATGAAAGCGTCATCGGCATTGTCATCCTCAGTTTCTCTTTTTGGTTCTTCATTAAATACAAGCTACCATCTACCGATCCAGAGCACACAGAGGTGCTTTCTTTATGTTAAAAACAGAAAAGAAAAAAAAAGAGCAATTGGTATGATATACACACAATCCATGGTATACAGAAAACAAGGTAAAGGAACATACAAAGGACGCTTGTGCAGTAACTACTACCATTTTGAAATAATTACTTTGAGTAGCTTGTGTACTTTTCCACTAACAGCTTAAGTCTAGTTTATGCATCTACCATGATGAGAGATGACAACCTGTTTCATAAACTGCTACTTCACTTGAGTAAAACACTGGATCGTATGAAGAGACAAAACTCACTCTAGTACCTGTCAAAACAGACCTTTTGTTGGGAACTAGACTTAAATGTGGAGTTCCAGAAGGACATTAACTCCTATGCAACATGTAACTAATGGTCCTTATGTCCCAGTTTCAGCTGGGATAGTTAATTTTCTTCCTAGCAGCTGGTATGGTGCTGTGGTTTGGATTTAGGATGAGAATAATGTTGATAACACACTAAAATTTTAGTTGTGGTCAAGCAGTCAAGGACTTTACAGCTTCTCACGTTGACCTGCCAAGGAGAAGGCAGAGGGAGCCCAAGACGCTGGGAGGGGACACAGTCAGGACAGCTGACCCAAGCTGGCCAAAGGGGTGTCCCACACCACACGGCATCATGCTCCGTACGCAGCTGGGGCATTGGCTGGGAGGCAGCACAGCTCAGGAACTAGCCGAGTATCAGCTTTGGGTGGCGAGCAATTGTGCTGTGCATTACTTGTTTCGTATATTCTTTTATCATTATTATTTTCCTTTTCTGTCCTATTAAACTGTCTTTATCTCAACCCACAAGCTTTACCTTTTTTGTATTTTTTTCTTTTCAATCCTCTCCCCCATCCCACTGGGGGGTGGGGAGCATGCGAGTATACGGCTGTGTGGTTGTTTTAGCTGCCTGCCAGGTTAAACCACAACAACTTAGGAGCTAGAAATACAATTTTCCATTTGAGAGACAAAGGAAAACTGGGGAGATGAGAAAATTCAATGCGCTTAGAAGGATGCCTCAGAGTTGGGGATTAAAACACAGAGTTTTAAAGTCCACAGTCAGGATTTTAACAAGAACACGATTTACACTGCAGAAATTTTACTAAAGTTAAGGTATGTAACCGTGTGGAAATGTAAGTATTCTTTTAAAACAATGTATCTACATTCAATGAAAAAGAAAACACCTTTAAAACAAAAATAAAGCAAATGGTAAAAGAAGGTGTTAGAAAAAAACAACCACCAACAACCAACCAAAGTTCCTTACTTACTCATTGAGATGAATCACTTAAAACTAAGAGAAGCAGCAATGAGAAATTTAATTTCGGGGAGTGATTTATGAGTTAGGTATCTTTTCAGTAGTGAAACCTGGGAGTTCAGAAAAGGAGGAAGAGAAAAAGAAAAACCTCTCTTCCCTACATGATGACCCAGCTAGGGCAAATGAAAATGTTTTGCATTTAAAACACAGCAGCACAAAATATCAGCATCGATTCTGTAGAGATCTTCTCACTGTGTTTCCCCGCAGACTGTTCACCTGTTCAGACAGGAACAGTGAGGGCTGGACCCACAGCTCCCCAGCTGGCAGCTGCAGGGCCATGGCAAGCAGCCTGCAGAAAGACAGTTTAAAACTGCAGAGAGCTTGGCAGCTCCACGGTGACGCTGGCAGGTGACAGCCAAGCCTGTAAGGTGACAGTGGTCAGCAGGTAGAGGTCCAACGCCCACTGACACCCAGTACGAAGACAGACGCTGCAAGCAGCCTGTTCCTGAGCCAGAACTGGTCTTTGATGCCACCTACCGGCTCCCAACACGGTGGCCAGCAGCACCGGGGAGGCAGCAATAGATTAAAAGAACAGGCTCAAACATACACCTCGTACAGACTACGACAAGGTCTAGATGAGAGCATCCTACCAGGTCTGTCCCGTATAGGTGCCCCGGAGAACAAAAGCAGGAACATCAGTTAATCCTTTTAGGCAACAGTTTCACCTTTTACACGAATATTTGTGCTCAAAGGCAGCTTCACCACTGAAGCTTCATTATTAATTTCACATTCAGCTCAATTTAAAGTAATCCTCATCATATTTGTGGTCTTAATGATGGCGCACAATTTCCTTTTATTTCTTCCAGCTTATGCAAGGCATGACAATACACAGTTACACACATATAATAATTTAAGAGTTTAATAGGCTTCTCTAGCAATATCTCAGTGCTATACTCAGTGGAATTTGCTATTATCCTCACACAAAAATGACAAAACAAAAATGCCTGCACATTGGACAAGCCCCTTCAGAAAAAAAGGGTGCTGAGATTTCCAGCCCGTAGCAGTAACACCTCAGTAGAAAAGGAATGAATCTTCGCAACAATTTATAATCAACTAGAGCGCATTTAGTATTACTTGTCTTAAATTTCAATACACAAAACAATTCCTAAGTTTGTTGGATTTCACTAAAATGTACTTCCAGTGTCACTGAACTTTTACTCACTTCAAGTGCTTTTAGTGAAATCGGTATGACTACTTAAAGCTGAATTCAACCTCCGAAACAACAGACCAAGAACGTGATAAATTATAGCCTATATTAAGATCATCTAGCTGTTCTAAAACTCTAAGAAATGTAACTATAAGAGGCACAAATATCAAGGAAGAAAGGAGTTCCTCTGGACATCAAAAAGGGGACAAAATTCAATGGAGTGTTTTCACTATTTCACTAAATTATTTCCTCTTCATATAATATGTCTTTGTGTAACACCCAAGATCTGCTACATGTACAAACATACAGTGACTCTGTACCTGAAAAATTTGTCATTTTAATATATACGGATGAAAAGTATATTATTATATAAAAGCATTATATTCACAAAAATGTGTGTTACCATTTTTGCGCCTTTCTGCCTCTCTAATTCTGTTCAGATTTTTTTTTTTTTAATTGCTGCAGATCAAGTTTCTCATTCTAGGACCATTTCTGGATTTTACAAAATAAAGATAAAAAGATGAAAGAAAAAGATCACATTCTTCTGAGGGTAGACAGGCAATATCATAGAAGAACAGAAATGGGACATAAGAGGATATAGTACATAAGGAGGAAGAAAGAAACACTGAAACAGACAATGAAGGAAAAGGCAAGCAAAGAATAAAGCAAAAAAGAAAAACCATGAGAAGTTTAAAATGCAAGCAAAAGCTTTAAAATGTGCCTTCAAATTTATTTCCAATATCAGACATTCCAGCATTGTCTGGTATTACACTTGCCCAGTAGCATCAAACGCTCCAATTTTCTATAACATTTTAATTAAAGTGTTTAGCATTCTGTAAATATTTTCAAGTTGGTATTGTGGGCAGGAAGGAGAAGCTGATGGAATGCTAAAAGAAGATCTTTGATAGAAGGGGTTACAGGGAAAGTAGTAAAAAGAAAGCAGACACAAAAGATACAGAAGTACCAAAAATAATTTGAGGAAAAAAAATTTAGGAAGCTAAATATATCCATGGGATAGGAAAAAAAAAATAAAAATAGCCCCCTCCCACCCCCAAACACATGGTTTTTAACATCAAAGTCACGACAGATGCAATTTTTTCCCCACTCCAAACCGGAGGCATGGAGCAAACTTATTATAAAACAGAACTTCCTCCTGCATTTCCCATTGGATTTCCAGGTCCTGTTCAACTTTCATCTCTTTGGGAGGGGTTTGGGGGCGGGGGGGGGGAACTCTTCTATTTCTGGTACAATATAAAGTGCTCTAGTGGCATACAGGACTGAAAACTTTGCACTTTCCAACCAGTTCCTCCAATTCATTGTACACAAATACACTT
This sequence comes from Psophia crepitans, assembly GCA_013399095.1. Taxonomy (NCBI): domain Eukaryota; kingdom Metazoa; phylum Chordata; class Aves; order Gruiformes; family Psophiidae; genus Psophia; species Psophia crepitans. The sequence goes on along the minus strand of VWZZ01006857.1, from coordinate 243,929 downwards.
CATATTTATTAACATTAAAAAACTATACAAAAATGGTGTCCACATAGTTCAGTTCATTGCTCCTACCTGAGACCTTGCTAGTTGATGAGGCAAAGCTGCAATCAGTCTGTAGATCCCCCTCACTTTCAGAGAGAGACAACAAGTGAAGAAGGCTAGGTCTCTCTGGTTCACTCTCCACATCAGTACTGCTATCACATACCTGGTTTTTGTAAATAAGTCATCGTGTTATCTATTGTTAGTTACTGTTTCAATCTGAAGAAACCAAATAAAGCATGATAGATGCAAGATCAATGGTAAATTGAGTTTAAACCCAAACTGTTCACATTTTTACTTTCTCTATGAATCACCAATATGTAAAGAAATGCTGAAAAACAAATAAAAATTAAATTAAATTAAAAATTAAATTAAAAATTAAAAGATTTCTCAAGATAAAGAGATTTCCAGCGATTACACTACATTTCAATCTGCTACAATGACCAGAATGTTGACAATACTTATTTCATGAAGCTTTGATCCTATGTAACTTCAAGAGACCCAGCAGGAAAGGATGGAGTTGATGATGCATTTTGTATCGTAATTTTTGCTCTATCTACTGACTACCTATGCCAAGACAAAGCAGTATTTTTAAAGCAGCAGTTTTCCATACTCACAGAATTATTTGCCTCTCAAAATGGGAAAAAAACCAAACAACAAAATGGATATGTGGAACCCTGATTAGAAGACATCCTTCATACTGAAGTGACATTAATACAAGCTAGATATGTAGCTTGAACAAAGAAAGTTTCTGTTACTGCTTTTTGAGAAGATACCAAACATCTCATAGGATTTGAGCTCTTCGCTTACTGATAATGTTTTGACAGTTTCCCCAGCTGGTCTGTTGCAGTACGCCTGTTTGCTCTTCTGAAGGTAACGCCTCCAAAAATTGCACAGAATTTCATCCTGATAAATACAAATGGACAGTGATTACTGCAAAGTTTACAAGCTCAGAACTTGGTGACAGAACAGAGTGTAATTCCTAACTCGGAAATCTGAATAATGTTCCAGCTTTAATTTTATTAACTGTGATTCATAAACTATGTTTCAAAATTACCAGAGAAACTAAGTTTGTTTTCATATGCTCAGTGCTTTTAAACAGGGAGTCATTCAATTCACTTTAAAAGTTACAATCTTTTTACAGAACACCCCCCGTTACACACTCACAGCGTGTAAAACTCACGCTGACATCCACATACCTTCATTTGTGGACATACTCCTAACGCTTCCAAAGCTTCAGCTTGTTTCTTGAGCACAAGCTGAAACCCTTCACAAACATACCATTCACAGCCTCCATCTAAGTAAAAAAAAAGAAGGGGGGGGGATTTTTGTTTGTACTGTTTTATTTTTGTTTTTTTAACCTTATGCACACTTATTTCCATTTGGTATCAGGTCAGACAAATGTGTCTCTCAAATAATTTCAGATCCTAGAGCATATACCAGCTATGCTGAATACTCCATTAACTTCCATTTATCCACAGTCTTAATCAAGAAGAAAAGCTACTGAACAAGCACTGTTCTCCACACATTTCCCAAGAATAATGTACTTCACTGTAATTTCTAGTGTGGCAATCAAGTGGAGAGTTGTTAAGTGACCAGTTTTAAAATAACTGAGAACCTGTCATTAAAAAATGAAATATGATAATTTCTTTCCCATCCCCAGCACAGAAAACTGGAACACATTCTGAAGAAGAATGGTGAAGAACGCAGCAATATTGGTTGTTTTTGCCTGACTCACCATTTTCCCACAGAATCACATACATTTAAATGAAAGAAACTTTCTCAGATTTTCAGAGCTTCTAGCAAATCTCAGTACACATGAATTTTGTAAGGCATGGGCCTTCTCCAACCAATTAATTATTGCCTCAGACTGTTACTTTTTGTCCTTACCTCTCTATATTTACAACTCCCTTTCTACAGGCTTTTGGTCTTAGAAATTTTCTCTGCATTTCTCAACTTCCTTTTCTTTCCCTCTACACTTGTTCTTCATTATTTTTCCTTCCAGTCACACCTCACGTCTCACCATCTTGGAAGTTATCTGCCCAAAGCTTCTGCCTTCCTTTAATGGTGTTGGCTTTAACTGTTAGCTACAGTTAAATAGTTAGATACAGTTTACTCCTATAAATGCATGAAAATAAGCTGCCATAGTATAATGCAACTGGGGACTGCATGGAGCTAAAAAGATTTCTTTCTTAAGAAGCCTGGAGGACGGCTAACAATCTTCCTAACAGGAGACATGAAAAGCATGAAGTAGTACACAGCTCAGACTTTAGGAGCAATACAGGATAAAGACAAGTGGAGGTGTGAAGGTTGCTCCCCTCTTCGCTCCTTCCTTCAATGCCCTGCAATTATTCTTTTCAAAGGAACGTAGTAATCCACTGCCACTGACCAAGATAGGTCAGCGTATGAGAGACAAAGACAACACCATGCTTCACTTAGCATTGTAACACATTTTTGCCTTTTGAAAGTGGCCACAACAGTAAAACCGTCTATCCAGCCAGCACAGTACACATACATAGCAGCAGCCTTACCATAACACCCTTGTGGCACATATTATCACACGTGATAACTACAACCCTTCTGAATCATGAAATTAAAAGTATAGAAGTGACTCTGGGTGAAAGAGGTAACATTGGTTTAGCTATTGTAACTGCAAGAAATCTCTTCCATGCAGGTTCATGTGTAGATTTCAGCACCAAGTACATGTAACACAAGTCAGAGTGACATTCTAAGAGCTGAACCACTGTCACATCTCACTTACAGACAACTTTTCTGGTTTTGTGATTGCCATCAAAAGGACAGAACAAAGGGAACACCACCTCTGAACACATGCCACCAGTATCTTCAGTGAGTATTGGCTTCCACAAATCAAAGTGGCAATAAGTAATATATAGTTGTTTGACACAAAAAACCCAAACAAAAAACCATCATCAGGCTGACAGAGGTCACCTGTAGCTCAGAAAGTCCCCAAAGGTGACCGCTGAAGGTTCTGACAGCATCTGGGAAGTGTATTTTGCTCCTGTTCTTACAGTCTTTCCTAGCTATCTGCTTTTGGCCACTGTCAAAGCCATAACAGGCTAGGTGACCCTGGCTGAACAGATACTCTTATGCAAGATACAGAGGGAAACTCATACGTACCATTTTGTTCCTGCTTTCTTAAACCTTTGGAGATTGTCTGGACTCTTGTATTAGAAATAAAATCAGTGTTTACAACTTCTCTAGTTCTCTGCAAAACAGGAATATATCTTAGCAAGAAAAAACCCGGGCTTAACTTGCATAGATTGTCTCATCAAAAAACATAACGGAGAAACTTGTTCAAATTTCCTAAATTAAAGGGACACAGAGCATTGTGAACTTTTCGGTCAGGAATTGCAAAGATAGGGAATTACTATGCTGGACATACAGGTGATGTGCATCAGGGTTTGCCTACATTGGCACTGTACTGAAGTGCAGCAATACCCAGGCAATACTTCTAAGGCATCCAGACAGCACGCTGGCACTACAGCTACAGCAGCACGGCACTGTACGCTTTTCGATTTCAAGGAACATTAGTTTAAAACAGTGTCAAGTACAATATGAAAAAGGAAAAATCACAATACTGCCTTCAACTCCTAATGCCAAGGAGAAAAATCCAACATTTTCTTAATATAAAACCAAGAAACAATCAAAATAAACTTTTTCCAAGGCTAGTAGCTTAGCTTTTTACCTCAGTAACATTGTGGCAAGATCGGCAATAAAATCTGCCTCCGTCAGTGAGACCCCAGTTCACTTCTGAACACTGGGCACAGCGTTCATTGAAATCTCTCTAAAAGGAAAAACAACAACAAAACCACAAAGTTTCACAGGCGTTCAGGTAAAACAAATGGCACTATTACTAGGCTACTGCACAGCTTTTGAGATTAATCGCAGAGAATATTTATGCCCTTTACATTGGTTCTAGGGTGACAAGTAATCGCAGCATTTGCCAGGGAACTGTGAGAGGCAACTCAGCGGGCAAGCAGCAGCTCTCGTGGGTGGGAACGTTAGTACTAGGGGAACAGCAGCCCACCCCTAGGACACATGGGACGGCCTGAAAAAAGCCCCCCATCGGGAATGGAAGCGGAGACAAAAAGTACAGAGCGAGAGACGGAAGTAAAGATAAATTCCTGGCACTGTGAAGAAACGCGCAGGGGCAGAAAGGCTGCGCCAGCCGGTGAAGGGACAGGTCGGAGGGGAAAGGAGAAAAGGGGAAACAACAGACTGGAGAACAAGTGTTTTTCAGAAGCATCCCACACCAGCGCGCTGGGGACGGGCAGCTCCCTCCAGGGCGGCTGGCGGCACACCCGCGGCTCCTCCCCCGCCACCGCGGGCTGCCAAGCACCGGCCGCCACGCCG
>VWZZ01006857.1:201229-239447 GCA_013399095.1 Psophia crepitans | reverse complement strand
TCCCACGCAGCCGGCGCGCTCCGCCAGCTCCCTCTGGCCCAGCGAAACCAGCCGCCCCCACCGTTCCCTGCGCCGCGGAGCCGCCCGGCCCGCACCGTCTCCTCCTCGTCCATGCCGGCTGCCGCCCCGTAGCCCACACTACGGCAACCGCGCCGAGCGCCTGCACGGCGGGCCGGCCTGGAAACGGCAGCCCCGGCACTTGTGTTCCGGGCCCGCCGCGGGGCCGCGCCCCTCCGGCTTGGCTGCCTGGGACAGCTTCTCGCTTCGTCGAGGCTGTCGCCGGCTGGGGGATCGCCATCCCCCGTCCGCTCCGGACGCCCCGGAATCCCGTCCCGTCTCCGCTTACCGGAGAGCGGGGCGGCTGGGAGGCCCGGGGGGGCTTTGCGCCCCGGCGTGGCTTGGCGCCAGGCCCTTCGCAGTGGCCGAGGGGCCTGCACGGGCCCCGGGGGACAACAGGGCACCCAGGGATCAAGGTGCTTCATCTCTGAGGGAACACGAGGTGCTTCGCTGACGGGACACGGGTGCCGCACTGAGAAGACATGGGTGCTTCACTGAGGGGGCATTGGGCGCCTCACTGAGGGGGCATGGGTGCTTCACCTCTGAAGGAACACAGTGCCTTAATGAGGGATGTGGGTGCTTCACTGAGGAGACACAGAGTGCCTCACTGAGGGGGTGTGGGTGCTTCACCTCTGAAGGAGCACAGTGCCTCAATGAGGGATGTGGGTGCCTCACTGAGGAGACATTGGATGCTTCACTGAGAGGACATGGGGTGCCTCACTGAGGGGGCATTGGGTGCTTCACCTCTGAAGGAACGTGGTGCCTCACCAAGGGGAGTGCTTCAAGGGGACGTGCGGTGCTTCCCCACTGCAGTGTCACCGAGACCAGAGGGGACACGTGTTCTGCCATGCCCCTGTGCTGAGCCACATCCTCGCCCTTGCATCGCCCTGGCTGGGTACGCATGGTGAGTGACCGCTGGGGCTGTGCTGAAGCTGTTGGAGCAAGGACTGTGCTACTGCCTGTACAAAAGAAGGCCACAAGAACTCATTTAACTATGTAAAGTGCTTGGAGATCCCTGAATGAGGGAAACGATGATATGAAATTCACTTTCAATTAAAAAAAAAACACCCAAACCTCCAGATCTTGATGTAGGTCTCTAATTTCTTGCACGCTAATAATAATGTTTAACGATGTCTCAACTCAGATCTGTTATTGCAGTGAATTTGCCCACAAAATTGGAGAACAGGTTTAGGCCCCTTAAAAAAAAAAAAAAGGTCCACTAAGTGAAAGCATGGGAAAAAATTAAAACTGAAATATACATAGAAAGAGGTGAGGCTGCCTTGACAGCTGTGGTTACATTGATGTTGTAGGATATGTGCAGAGCTAGAGGGGAACGATTTATGTTCAAGAAAAAAGTTATTACTCATACCAACTGTGATCTTTTCTCAGTGTGGGATGAACATTTGTAAAACCCATTAAAGAGAATTACGCATATAATTCCTGACATGTTAAAAAGGTGATTGTCAACCTCACAGAAATGTAGCTAATACTTTGATGAACCAGATCTTACTTGTGATTTTAATTTCCGTATTTTTTTGTTTGTGGAAATACTGTTCTGGGAAAGCAAGGCCATTTTGTGTGACAGAAGGAGTTTGGTCTTTTTCTAATGAATTTCTAAGACTAAATACTACCTTGAAAAAAATATCAGGATAGCTGTATCTGTGATAAAACAGGAAGAGTCGCGTTCCAGTTCTGAAGGTAAGGCATTGCTCCTACTGAGAGTGGTGCTCGTGTTTGATTCCACACTGTGAGCAGGCAATGGGCTTACTCAGAGGGTTTAACTACATTGAAGAACACGTTTAAATTAAGCGTGGAAGTGACTGCTTTGATGAGGCAGGACCTCGGAGTTAGCTCTTCTGTTTTCTAATTACAGCTGGTCAAAAAAAATGTTAAAAGTGTAATCACAGGACTCTGCCAATTTGTCAGAACCCTTCATATTCAATGGCGGCAGCTGAAGATAAGAAAGGAAACGGTGAGTGGCTGCATGGGGAGCTGTGTCGGTGTAATTCTGGGCATACTGGTGTACCGTGCCAGTAAAGTTTCAGAACAGGCAAGCGCTTACTCTGCTTTTGGACAACACATGCTGCTTTTCTGAGCTGCGTTTTCCATGGAGGTGAAACAAAAAGCTGCCAAACTTCGGAAGGGAAGTTATACAAAGACTAATACTGATATTACCAGTTACTTGTTAGTATCCAGGCTCTGTATAAATGCAAAGCTTCTATCAGTATTTCTTAAGACAATCAACTAATTAGTGCAGACTAGTCATCTAGTAGCAAAAAATGAAAGCATAATAGGGGTAGCAAGTCTTATATCTGTTTCTTAAACATTTTTTGAAATGACATGCATAAAACCGGTTTTTCAGCATATAAAATTATGTGTAACCTTTGTCCCTAATTACAAGTTACCCAAGCATGCTGATAGGGGTATGATAATTTCAAAGCCAGGAGACAGACTGTCTTCCTGCTTCGGCTCATTTTTCTAATTAAGATCATTATGCATACTAGTCAGATTGATTCAAGGCTTAGATAAATAATACGTCCTGTTGTTTCCATTGATTTGAATTTTTAATGAACTGGGTTCCATTGCTGATATCACATTTCTGGCTCTTGATTGCAGACTTTCTACGTGTGAAAACGTAAAAACTACGTATTGGACTGAAAGACATGTCCCATGGCCTGTCCTTCGGGATATTGCTCATGAAATTGTGCTGGCTCCAGGATACAAACTTCTGTAGCAGAGATGCTCTCCAGAGTCTTTACCCATTGTCAGACACCTACTACAAAGAGTTAGAGGAGAAAGACAACTTCAACTGCTCTAAAGATGGTGCAGATGAACACAGGGCTGATCTACCAGATTCAAGTTTATAGAAAATACACATCATTATTAGCACCCACAATTTGCTTTTTGCACCATCTCTCAATGGAAGAACTCATGTTTAAAGGCAGACAGAAAACAAAAAGAGAAATCAGGAAAACAAGAAGCAGATGGATTTCGCCACCGATCGTTACAAGAGACCACACTATAGAAAGGGGCAAGGGGAAAAGCTGTGCCAAGCAGAAGTGCGGCGGAGGCAAAGGCGCAGACAGTTGTGCAAGGATTCGGCAGGAGAAGGGACAAAGGTGGGAACAACAGCAAAGTGTGGGGGTTGCAGCAAGCTGGGCAGGGGAGAATAACGAGGGAGGGGCTGAGCTCAGCCAAGCTTTGAAGGAAGTGACACGAAGAATGAATTTAATGTTACGGGTTAGACACACCCAGCATTGCCTTGTGATAGTGTTTATTATACAGCTTCAGCTCTCAAATTTTATTTTTTAAAGAGATTTCTAGCCCTGCTGTGGAAAACCTGGAAGTATGACCTCAAACATCCAAAACAATAGAAAGCAGATAACTTTTTTCCCTGAAGTTTACTCAGGTTTTCTTAAGCTGTTCTTAGGATGTGAGGAGCACGAGGTTGAATTTTGACTGCCGAAAGCAGCAATACGGCACCGAAGAGGGAGATCAAACTTATCCAGCCTTACGCGCCAAGTGTGGGGTTCGCACCATCGGCTCCCGTTTTGTACATGTGCTGCAGCTCAGCCCATCTCAGAGGTACACTGTGGTACCACGGTCTCGCTCCAGTTTCACATGTGACTCTCCGTGCCACAGAGAGCAAGTGATCATCTGTAGTCATCTAACCAGGGGTGTTTGGGGACACAGACCACAGGGGATGACCTCACATTCAGATGAGCTGCTCTAAGAGATAAAACTCTTTCAGTTTTACCTCATTGTGTGATCTGAAGCCTTGCTAACCTGTGGTCAGCAGCAAAGTGATTTACGAGTCTGCCTGGGGATGCTGATGTCCTGGCTGGAATCATGTAAAGACCTCATTGTGGGTCCTCACCTTCAAAGACAAGACCTCCTCCCTGAGAAGCACCAAGCTGCTATCTCTCTGTCCATGTTAGCAGAGGTTGCCCACTGCACCACCCCGCCCCGTACCTCATGACTATATTCACCCGATCCTACAGAGCTACAGAATAGGGGAAGGACATTTCTAGGAGGGAAGGTGATCTCAGAAGCCACAAAGGAGCAGAGCAGGCAGTGTTTGTTTCAGTGTCCCATTTCTCACTCAGGTGTGTATAATGCCTTTCTTTTCTCCTTTTTCAGATTTTACTGAGCAGCTAACATGAAACATTCCTTCAAATCATAATTCTTTAATAGTGTTAGACTTCTTTAGTTTCCACCTCTACTGAAAGAAAAATACACAGCATACTGAAGGGGATCCTGTGTTTTGCTATAGCCTTCTGTGTCTGTAGAGTCCTGAAGAGTGTTCTCAAAATCGTTCTCAGATGTGTTTAATCCAAAAATGTGGTGGTATTTTTAAAGGAATCGAGAGCCACCTTGTGGAGCTGGGATTCGCGAAGGGGCTCTAAATAATGCTGCTGGGAGCAGCTGCTCACTGCTAGGAATTCAGATCCAACGGGATCCTGGAGGTTGTTAATCTGGTAAACATGCACATCCCTGCGCATATTCAGTGAGTGCACAGTACACAGCTCCTCTGCTGATTAAAACTAGGCAACAAAGAAATATACTTGTGGGCAGTAGCAGGCAGGAATGTAAGACTCATAGAAAAATGCAGCAAGCAGCAGAACTGGGTAAGCAAAGTAACGCACTCATGTCCTACACATCCTTGGTGTTCAAGGTAGTGTTCACAGGGCTTTTTTCACCATATAACAATTAAGTACTCAAAAGTGCTGATAAGATGTGGAATCATTATATGGAGATTTCTGTCACAGGCTTTTTTTCTCCTGCAGTCATTCATTAACATTCATTAACAATTAGGATTGCCAGAGCCCAAACACTGCCCGTGCGTCATGACCAGAGAAACAGAAAAGATGGAATCACTAATCATAATCCGTAACTGGAAGTATTCACCGGTCATTGTTCCTGCATAGAAGTTCAGAGTAGCCTTGGTTCTGTGGTTGCAGCAGGGGGTATAAAATGTTTCTCTTAGCGTGTCTCTCCCATCGTTTCTCATGATGAACTCTGAGCTACTTGGCAGTACCAGTACATGGAAACCAGCACACGGTCTTAGCAAGAAAAACAGATACAGTAGTATCCAGTACATTTATGCAGCAGCAATTTTATCTTCAGCACATATTGTCATTAGATGGTCTTAAAAATGTATTTTATGTAAGCAGACATTTTAAAAGTCTTTCTAAGTGGTAGACCTTAAATATCTTAACAATCACACAAAAAAGAAGGGTCTGTGATGCGAGAGTCATTCTCCAGGTGCTAGAGAAGCCATTGCTGAGGTAAATGGCTGGTAATCTGCTAATCAGTCTGGTTACTGAATCATGACACAACCGAGTCCAGAGCAGGGCTTGAACACTGAGCAGTCTGACATGCTATTACCCATCTTCTAGTGAGCTAAGTTTCAGCTCCAAAAGCTTTTTTAATTAGTTACACACTAGCAGAGCTCTAAGTTAAATTAAATCTCAAAAAAGATACCACTTTCAAAATCCTCATTAGCCAAACTGTCATTAATATCCCAAAGCATGCTACGAAACAAGTGGCATGTGAAAGCAATCTGAGAAATCATTCTTTTTAGGCCAAGTCTTAACAGAGAAGCCCAGCATATCCTTTACGCTTAACAGAGTTTAGATTTCCCTTTTGTTCAAACATTGCTTTGTAAACAGGAGATATCTATTGGTGCCCTTAATGGTCGCTTCAGACTGGTTTAATTTTTCCCCCGGTAATTTAAATGTAACCACATGTAAGATGACATGTGGTAGTAGGAGAAAATTCATAAAAAGACACAATAAGTCTATGGCAAGGAGCCAACAACTTCTATTCTGGTTTCAAAAATATGGAAATCTGAAAAAACCCTGCACCTTTTCGTATCGTACTTCAGTCCGTCATGCTTCCAAGAGGCCATGGTGCATGGATCCATAGAGCACTGGGAGCAGGTTTCCAATATTCGTTCCAAAAAAAACTGCAATAGATGGTTCAACATGACAATACATAGAGGTGAAGGAGAGCCAAATCTAGAAGAGATAGAAATGAACAGAAAGCAAACCCCTATTTTCAGAATGTTCCCAAGCTTTGGACTCAAGTCTGCACTTCCCAAGTTGTCTCTGTCAAAGGGAGCAGCAGCATTCGGGAGAATCCAGAAGAACCAGTAGGATCACCCTAGCCAGGATGCTGTACTCTTCAAAACCAGTGTGCGTGTTCAAGGTCATGAAGGATGTTTGATAAATGCCATTCTAAACTAGATGTGGTCCTGGCAAAATTAATGTTCTGCCAAGAAAATGAAACTGACAATAATATTTAATGTACCCTTAAAATAAAGAAAAAATTCTCATTTTCTATTCCCCGCCCACAATACACAGATCTTGTGATAGTTTTTATTGTAAATATTTATGCAGAATGTAAAAGGAGAGTTTAGAAACATGTATTTTTCTATTCTAACAACAACATAAAATAATTGCAATTGAATTTCAAGGACCCCCTGCAGTTCATGAACTATTTTCTAAAGAAGTGGAGTCTATAAAAAGTAGTTGTCGTTACTGTTATAATAATAACACTGAAAATACAGTAAAGTAGAGGCATAGGTTTACTTCGACTTGCAATCTCATTTCGCCAGTGGGTTTTGCCCTCCTTTTCTCACCATCTGTTTTTCCATCCTTTCTTTGTGAAGAAAAAGGTCACCATCCCTCTTCAAAGCTTGACTAAGCCTGTAAGTGACAGCGTGCTATGGGACCTAGATAGCTTCACACCAGCGTGAATTTATTGTGCCTCAGCAAGGTTCAGTGCTGTTTTGAGCTCACCTGTACACTGGGGCATTTGTGGTGGTGGTGCTGGTACTAAACACACTGGATTGGCAAGGGGACAGAGCTATGGCGGTTCCTTTTTGTCTCACCCCTATGTAATATCCTTAAACCAACTTCTTTCTGTAGACACATGGAAAAGTCACAGAGGGAAGCTTTGCTCCTGCAGCGCTGAAGAGGGCACATGTCTGGTTCAGGTATCAATTATACGATGGAAATATCAAAATTGTAGAAAGGCTCTGACCAGGACTGAGATTTACCTGAGACTCTGTGAGGACCTGTGGCAAATTGAATTGCAGCCCTGTTTTATCACTTTTTTACTTAAGAGGGCATATTTAGCAGTGACAAAGGGATCAAGTGTTATAACCAGGAGAAAAATGCTGCACCCAACTTTTAAGAGATTTGTGCGATAAGGATGAGGAGAGGAAACCTTGGGATGAGTCACACTTTTTTCAGCTTATTGATATATTTGATCTTAAGACTTTTTAGTTTTTAAACAATATAGTCTCTACTTGAGGACAGTGACTTAATTATGATTGAAAATTGTCCATCTGGTAGACGATTAAAAGTCCTCATTGCATTCTTGCACTAGTTGTTTTCCTTGTTTTAAACATACAACTATTTTGCTGCTCGTTAAAGTATAAAATTCAGGATCCCATCCAAAGGCCGTTAAAGGCAGGGGAAAAAATTTCACTCATCTCAGTGGATTTTGGATCATGCCCTCTTGGGCACTGGCTTAGGCTAGGTGTATGTATGTGTACTGCAGCAGTTATCACAGGTGAGTGTATTTAGCCTTAGCTCACCCTTGGGAAACAGAAGAATCGCTGTCACCAGTTGCAGATGGATCTGTAGATCTGCACACCACAAGTTCTCTTAGTCAGATCAGCGCATAATCCTGCAGCACGTAATCCGGGGTGATAGCTGACTATTGCATCAGGGATTTCTTTCCCTGCCGCGTCTTTGTTATTTATTTATTTATACCTGCTTTTCTATTCCTGGCACGTGAAGAACCTGTAAGTAATGAGTTTTCTTACAGCCCCCACTTCTCGGGTCAGTCTGCACACAGAAAACATTTCAGGTTGGCTCTAAAGGTTTAAGAAAAGAGTAATTCTCTTTCCCTCTCCATGCGACCTACCTAGAGCACCTCTTGAAGTGAGCTCTCCTCTGAAGAGACTTTGAAACTGGGAAGGTGGGATGCAAATCTCCAAACCATGGAGCGCTGCGGGAATCCCACCCTCGCCTGAGGAAAAGCCAGCACATACCTGTGTAATAAAGTCACCCTTGTTTAATGGTCTGATCATACTCTGAAGGTAGTGTGTGAAATCATGTGGCCTCACAGAGTAGGGATTTGGGGCTTGATTTTATGCAGGGATTTTTTTCGATGGTAGCCAGATAGATGCCTTCTTTCTCACATGAATATAATGTGTGGTAAAAAGGCCACGTGCCCAAATTACTGGTGCCTTCACAATCTTTGTTCCATTTCTTTTTAGCCATGCACAAAAGACAATACATGCTAATTCAAGAGTATATGCCAGATAGGGAAGGATTAATTAATCCTACTGATTTAAAAATCCTAATGTACTCTAAGTATCCTTCACAATCATCAGAAAGTAAGAAAAAGGAGATCTGAAAGTCAGGCCAGGAATCTTATTTTCATCTTATCCCTGTCCATATGACAAGGGCAAGCAAACCCAAACAAAGGCATAAACAGCATACACCCATCCTCAGAATTGCTCACACCATTTAGGCAATTTAGAGCAGTAAACAAAGATAAGCAATCTGCATAGAAGCAGCTTTAGGTGACCACAAATGGATACCGCTGTTTAATTCAACCCTCTCTCACCTAAACAAGTTTGTTTTCTCAGCGGTGTTTATTTGTACTAGGGAGTGCTAGGGAAAAAAAATTCCATCCTCCTCCAGATTATCTGCTTCAATGTTGTGAAAATTCAGTATTTCCCCAGCCTGAGAATATATTCCTCCTACAGACACACTCTGTATTTTGCGGTCTTGCCAACATTTGTTGGTTGGTTGTTTTTTTCCCCTGTAGCTCATAGCATTTTCCTGGGACTGGAGCTGGTCTCTGAAATGGGAGAAGCCCTACAAAGCTCAGTCTGGAAGGGAAACCCCATCTGATCAGCATTTCTGTCTCAAGACGCAGGGAAGTGGGGAAAGGAGAGATAAGGCAGAAGTAACTATGTGAAGGTTTGAAAAAATAAATTTGGGGATGGTGGCAGGGGAATGTTTTTCCCCCTTTTATAAATTTTATGCTGCTGAAAAATGGAAATATTGAGGAGAAACAAAGAGAAACCTTTGCGTGAAATATTTTTTTAAATCCACACTGGTATAATTGCTAGGCTAAAAAGTTGAAAATTACAGACACTTCAAGTTGTCCAAATGTTTTTCTGTAGCTCATACACATTTCAATCTTTTCCACTTTGCTGTGAAAACATGGAATATTAGGCAATGGCACATCCCGTGATACTGCTGGCCTGGGTACTGGAGGCCACGCTTACTCTCAGTCCTTACTGAGCTGTAACTTGGTTCACCTCTCAGGTGTGGGAATTCAGTAGGAAGAGCCCATCTGCTCTGGGTTACCTTCATCTGTCTTCCTTCTTGTCTTTCTGTGCAACACCAGGCCTGGGAAGGCGGAATGAAGGAGCCCACGGTGTTTTCCCCTCTGTCCGAAGTTTCACGGACTCCCTGAGTAGGCAGAGGAGTGCACCTGAGGCTGGATGGGTGTGCGGAGGAGGACTGGTGTACAGGCTGGGAATGGAAAGGAGAAGCAGGACTTCTGCATCAGGGACTGTGTTCCAGAAATGTGGAGATAACCACAGTTCTTCCCTATTTACACCCAGGACAAGAAAGTCCTGGAAATATCAAGGGAGATGAAAATCCACAACTCCTACAAGGAAACTGGGGCTGCTTGCCTGATGTTAGGGCCTGCTGCATGAGCTTTGAACTTCTGGGGTGACAGTCTTTGAGATATCTCAGGCTTTGGCAGGGTAGCGAGAAATCGTGTGTCTTTGCCTCTGTACTGCACCCCAGTGCATTCTTTTGCCTGGGAAACAAAAAGTCTGCACATACAAGGTGAATACATGAAATTGGTGCAGAGTTAACATCTGAAGTGAAAATCTATCCACTTTCCACCCTTATTGATTCACAAACCCATGAGAAAAAACACGTGATTTAATAGTTTGTGATTTCTAAACTTGCAGGAAGGTTCTTTCAACAAGATTATATAATAAAGTATGTTAAAATAATCCATTCACAAAGCAAGTCTGAAACAACTTTGAAGCACAGGCTGACAACAACAGAAAGTACTCACATGTGACCCTCAGCTTCAAAAGAGTTAAGAAGGTGCTGGCAGAGGCACAGAGATTATCGCCACCCACACAGGAAAACATACATGGCTGAGTAGCTCTGTAGCAGCACACAGGGAAGCAAAACAGTCTAGCCCGGAATTATCCTTGTGAAGGAAAACGTGCGCTCTGCTGGGTAACAGAGAGTTTCCAACCTGGCAAAGAGATCAGAGACCTGCAGTCAGGTCTCAATGCTCCATCCTTGTGTCTCCATCACCCTACCGATAGGATGTAACCATCGAGAGAATCATAGACATTTGAAAGAATGGGTAAAAGTTATAGGCATTCTGGCTATAAAAAGATGGAAAATATGATCCAGGTTTTTACTGCTTCCCCTGGTGTCCATGGTCTGCATGTCCCAGGCAGATGCTGCTTAGCTGCTGCAGAGCATACTCCAGTGTCTGGGGAGCTGGGGCTGGGGTGTGCCAGGCTGGCAGAGCCATGATGTGGCTGCTCCCTGGGTTTGCCAGGCACTTTCCAGACAAATACTGTTATGCACTTCTTGCTCCAAAGACTTCATCATTAAGGAAGCTAAAGTAATACATGAGGAGACTGAGGGGAAGCAAAATTGACTGTTTATATATATGCATGTATATTTAATATGTAGCTGCAATTCTCATAGCTCTCCACTCAACCATCACTTTCTGGGAATGTCTTGGAATAAAAAGCGGGGCTTGAGGATGAGTTAACACAAAGCGTAAATATTCTCCAGGCCTAACTCAGAAAAGTATAATGGAGAACACTCCCACTAGAACCAGAAAATGCAGAACATTTTTCTAAGTCTTTGAGGCAGAAAGATATAGAAAAAATTATGTTTGCCGCTTCTTTTTGCAACCGTCTCTTCATAAATCACAGACTGATTGTCACTGAACCCCAGAGTCTGTACCTTTCTGTCTGGGTTGCTTATCATCAGGAGGGTGTGAGGTTCATCAGAGATGCAGTCACTGTGGTCAGTGCACAGCAATCGGGCAGGAACCTGTTGTTTGTGTCATACATATGCCAAACTGGGTCCTCTTGTCCATTCACCTTCCGTGCCCTCCTCCGTGAAGGGTGTTCACTTCTTTTCTGTCCTGGTCACTCTTAGCAGTAGCCTTTTAACCCCAAAGACACAAAGTGAAGCACCTGAAGGAGACACCTTCTTAACTCTCAGGATTTTCAGTACGGGACCCCTTGAGAACAGCTGCCAATCCTTTGCAAAGTTTCCTATTAACCCTTCTCTCTTGAGTTCTTTTCCCGAGTACTGCTGCATGGAGAAGCCATCCATGCCTCAGAAGCAGTGGTGACAGCCGCCAGCACCCCATGCTGGAGAAGACCTGGTCGCATGCTCTGGCCTGGATGGCAGGAGGCAGGAAACCATCTGGCCAGCTGCGTTCAGGTGTCTGGTGTATCTGGGATCTCACTGGTACAGGTCCTTCCACATTCACTTGTGCTTGGATTTTTGCGGTGTAGGCTCTTGCTGTTGCCAGTAGGACCCTCACTCAGAAAGTGCACCCCAGTCCTCTCATTTCAGCTTATCAGGAACACCTGTAATAAAGTCAGCCTCCTAATTTCAATCATTTGGATCATATTTGCGTTAGATGCCTAAAGTAGGCGGTGTGATAAATGTGCCGTGCCCCCCAAGTGACAGGAGCTGCTGAAGCAGTATACCCCTATTTCCGTAATTGCATGCCTTCGTGCTTATACTGAAGGGCATATATGATAGTTTAAAAAATAATGTATTTCTAGTTCCCTGTCTGAGAAACTGGTAAAGATTTTCATATCTGTTCCCATTTCCTTTTCCCTCGGTGCCGGCCAGAGGAGGCCGGGGTTTCGTGGAGGTTTGCTACAGCACACGGTATTGCTGCTACAGGTCCTGGCTGCAGTGACTGCCGTCAGGCCTGCCCCGAGGAAACACTCTTCCTCCCTTCCCATCTCCTGCACTGGTAGTTTCTCTTCACATTTTACAGTTTCTAAAGCATCAATATGGACACACGCAGTACATTTTAAAGGACTTTTCAGTGCCTCTCAAGAAGAAAAAACAACTAGGAAGCTTTCTATTCCATGACAGAAGTTTGGTTTGGCTGCTGCATGGCACTGAGGCTGGTATCATTATGTCACCTTGTTTAACACAGATTGCCTTCCAATACGGTTTGTATTTCTACACGTTTATACGCTTGATTGCCAACTTAGAAACGAGTAATTGTGGTGAAACAAATACAAACAGCGCAAAGGAGTTTTCAGACTTTCAAATGTAGCGCCGGTTTGCACAAGTTGTGCAGCGGTGCCCAGCCCTGGAGCGGAGCTGCAAGGCTGGCTGCTGGCCACCGGCTGCTGCAGAGCCGTCAGTACAGCCGGTGTTTCCCAGGTCCTTTATAGATAACAGCTATGGGAAGTTTTGTAATGACATTCTTGAAGCAAAAGCTTCATAGAGAACAGAGGGATTGCCTTAAAAAAAGAAAAATAACTAATTCATAAAATGAGAAGCAGTAGTGTGTATAATTGTGCACCAACTTCTAGGTTCAGTCCGACAAGCAAAATAAGATGTATAAATCATTCTCTCCATGCTGGAAAAAAAAAGGTGCAGCCCCAGGACTAATAGCGGTGGTGGAATCTGTGACTTCAGTATTTTAGCACTATGTAGAAACACATGTCCTGCTAAAATACTGATGGGACTGAGTAAGCCATGTGCACACAACTGCTTCTACAGTTACTGCTGGTCATGGAGCTGCATCATCTCACGTGGATCCATTCTGTAGACAGGCCCCTTTGTGTTATGGCGAGACAGTGAATTAGGTAGAAAATCACAGTGTCTCGATAAGGCAAGATTCTAGCATCTCATCTTGGGAAGTTCAAATGATGGCCAGAAATAGCATTTGGAGAAGATGCATAAGATTTGCATCAGGAAGAAAGCTTCGGTTCTTCTCTTCACAGCTTCCTTTGGTTGATTTAGGTGGTGAGGATGTCAGACAAAACCAGGCTGCTCAGAATGGAGTATAGTTCCTTTCCAGCTCTTCCCAAACTCCTTTCCAACATCTTAGTTGACAGAAATGTAAAAGGCCATCTCCTTCTGCTAGGAGAGTCACCTCCTCAGAGAGAGGCCAGGACGCTGCCCTTTGGGGATTATTGTCAAACCTCTCCTGGAGATGGCAGCTGCACCTGCGAAAGAGATGCAGGTTGAGGTCTCCTAACACACTCCGCAATGCAAACCGACACCGTGTTACTTCCAAGCAAGTTTTTCCTTATATTAACATGGAATCTCCTATGCTCCAGTTTGCACCCATTGCCCCTTGTCCTATCACTTAACAACATCAAGAAGAGCCTGGCTCCGTCTTCCCGACACTCACCCTTAACATATTTATAAACACTGATGAGGTCACCCCTCAGTCTCCTCTTCTAAAGAGAAGAGCTAAAGAGACCCAGCTCCCTCAGGCTGCCCAGAGAGGTTGTGGAGTCTCCTTCTCTGGAGACATTCAAAACCCGACCGGACATGTTCCTGTGTGATGTGCTCTAGGTGGTTCTGCCTTGGCAGGGGGTTGGACAGGATGATCTTTCAAGGTCCCTTCCAACCTCTAATATTCTGTGATTCTGTGAAAGGCATGTGTCTGGATGCCTCCCAGTAAAAAATCATGGAATCACATTAATGTCATACATTGCATTATGCAGGTTAATTTATTTTTGAATAAACCATTAAATATATATTGGTTTTAAATGACATCATTCATACCCACTGAAGTTCTGCTGATAAACCATATATAGCAGAAACAGCTGCATAAATATTTATTAACTGAGCACCTAAGCAAATGGCTACAGTAATAAATTATTTGTCATGCGTCCAAATAATAAAATTGGGCTGAATTTCTAAGTGATGCAATGCCCTCATCTTCAAAACACTCTATTTAGCTCGTCCTTAGATAATTTGTTACCTGCACTTGACAAAACACTTTCTATTTCTCTTGAGATGTGTGTACAGGTTTACATCCCAGCTCTGGAAAATCTTATGGCTTGTCCTTAACAAAGACCTTTCTGTAGGAATAAGGGTTTCAAATTATGTGTTTCTAAAGGTTCACTTATTTCAGCTTTCTGGTATATAAATAGCTCAGGGGCCTAGTGGAGTGCAGGTAGTTATCCCAATCATTGGTGAATGAAGCATGAAGGGAAATGTAATCCTCTACTGTCATCTTGATTTTTTTTCCTGTATATGAATCCCAATATTGCTTCCACACCAGTGTCCCGTTAAACGTACCATTGATTTATCTGGATTGTACTACAGAGACTGACAGTAGATAATTCATCACACATTTTAAATACTGTGGGTTTGTATCTGCTGCTTCAATGCTGAACTATAAGCAGGCACTTCTTTAATATATGTGGCTTCCCAGAGTTTTTATCAGTCTGAGATTTCCACTTCTTCTAATTTTATTGATTTGCTTTCCAAGCTTGGAAGCATTAGGATTTTTGATGGTTACCAGTTTACACACAGTTTTCTCGAGGCAATCATCAAGGAGGGGTTATGGTCATTCTTGTAAGAAAAACTGTTTGCCAAACTAGGTAGATTTGGAGGACTTCTTTCCAAGCAGGGCTCAGAGAGAGAAACAAAGGGTATTACTCTCACATCTGACCAGAATTACAAACTGTTACTGTTTGAGCAGATTTAATAACCCCATTATCAGGCTGGGAGCTTGGTGTGGTTTAGCTGCCAGTGGGCGCTGAAACAAGCATGCTCAGCACCCCAACAGCCAGCCCTGGGGGTCCCTGGGGGAGGTTTGCCTGGTGCAGTCCTGACCACGGCTCTTCTCCAAGCCTGCTTCTATCTCCCGTATATATTCAGCCTGTGCTGACAGCTGGGTGCAGACACGATAAATCCCACGGAGCAGGGAACTGTGCTGGCCATGAGTCAGGTAGGGAGCTATGGGCTGCACAGCCTCCACATTTATTTCGTATCTCTGAATTTACTGCTTGTAAAACTGCAATGGAGGAGCCCAGCCAGAAAACTCTGGTCCACTAGCACTGATGTGGATTAACCCCCAATCAAGCCCTGAAGCCAGCCTTGCAGAGGCTGCTCTTTTGTCTTTTGTATGTCTTCCAGGGATTTTTTTTTCCTTTCTGATCAACTTTCCCTGAACCCAGAAAGACCAGAATTGCCTGAAGTGTGTGGCATGATTGACTGCAGGAGCTGCCTGGGTGGCTGTGCTTTATTTTTCAACAATGCCATTCTCAAGGCTTCTTCTGGAATTTGGGTAGTTTATCTACTGTTCCAAGGAACTGCTATCTTTGCCAGCTTTTTGTCACCTCTCTCTGCAATTTGAAATATAGGAATACATTTTAGAGAGGGGGCTTATTTTATTTTTATTTTTGGCAGCTTTGTGAAGGCTTTTATTCCAGTAGCAACACAGAGCTGTGCTTGATATGTTACAGCTACCTCTAAGCTTTAAGACTGGAGAAGTAAAGATGTTCTTGGCTCAGCACACAGTATCACCGCATATGGAAAACATAAATGGTCGCAAAAGCTTCTTGATTTAGAAGGTGGGATTTATTTTCTTTTTACCTAAAGCTTTCTAATTTCCTGCGTGTCATATATTTGCTGTGATGAGCCCTGCTTTGCTTCTTATTGCAATGGAGAAAGCCATGGCTGGGGATTGAAATTCTTAGCTCAATAAAAGGATCTTCATGGTGAGGGTTGTCATAGCAGGTTGAATAGTGCAGCATAAAGGTGAAGATTGATTTATAGCTGTGGAAAATAGATCCCTTTCTTTGCTCCAAAGCTTTATGCTTAGAACGACTAAAATTTTCCATGGCTTTACACACGGTGCAATCCTGATAACTGCTCTGCTATTAATATAATTTTGGGCAAGTTTTACTTATAGAAATAACTGTTTCATTTTATTTTTGTCCTCAGCATGTTGGTTCAGTACGATGGACAGGACTACATTTTCCTACATGGATAATTCATGAACTCGGTGGCTTCCATCCCATTTTTTGACTGTGAAGCTTCTGAATTTCTTGCCAAGAATTTCAGTGCTTACCTAACAAAACCCGTGCCAGGACTCAACAGCTCGTGTAATCTGCAAGATCCTATCGAAAGTCATTAAGGCATGATGCTATTAAAGCCAGTTAGCAGATATATATATATATATGTGCCTGAACCTACAGCTGCCTGGCTTTTGCTGCAGTGCCTTTCCAGCATGCTCTCTGACCTGGGGAACAGAAAAAAAGGAAAGGATCCTTGGCTTTTTTCAACATCGACAGGTCAAAAGAGATTTTTCGGAAGTCTAAGAAAGGCCTCGCTCCTGCTGGACTCCTGTTGGGGGTGTCCTGTGTGGAAAAGAAAGAGCTCTGCCAAAAGTTCCTTTAAAAACCTTTACAATGTAAAATATTAGGTAACCTAAATATATGTCTCTTTCTCATTAACACTCTTATTGCAATATGTAATATATGAAACTCCCCCTGGAGTCCCTCAGGGGTCGGTGCTGGGTCCAGTACTATTCAATATCTTCATCAGCGACCTTGATGAGGGAACGGAGTGTACCCTCAGCAAGTTTGCTGATGACACTAAACTGGGAGGAGTGGCTGACACACCAGAGGGTTGTGCTGCCATTCAGCGGGACCTAGATAGGCTGGAGAGCTGGGCGGGGAGGAACTTGATGAGATTTAACAAGGACAAGTGTAAGGTCTTGCACCTGGGAAAGAAGAATCCCATGTGCCAGTACAGGTTGGGGACTGACCTGCTGGAGAGCAGTGTAGGGGAAAGGGACCTGGGGGTCCTGGTGGATGGGGGAATGACCATGAGCCAGCAATGTGCCCTGGTGGCCAGGAAGGCCAATGGCATCCTGGGGTGCATTAGAAGGGCCGTGGTCAGTAGGTCGAGGGAGGTCCTCCTCCCCCTCTATTCTGCATTGGTGAGGCCGCATCTGGAGTATTGCGTCCAGTTCTGGGCCCCTCAGCTTAAGAAGGACAGGGAACTGCTAGAGAGAGTCCAGCGCAGAGCCACTAAGATGATCAAGGGAGTGGAACATCTCCCTTATGAGGAAAGGCTGAGGGAGCTGGGTCTCTTTAGCTTGGAGAAGAGGAGGCTGAGGGGTGACCTCATCAATGTTTATAAATATGTTAAGGGTGAGTGTCGGGAAGATGGAGCCAGGCTCTTCTCGGCCTCACTAAGCGATAGGACAAGGGGCAATGGGTCCAAGCTGGAGCATAGGAGGTTCCGGGTTAATGTGAGGAAAAACTTTTTCACTGTGAGGGTGACAGAGCACTGGAACAGGCTGCCCAGAGAGGTTGTGGAGTCTCTTTCTCTGGAGACATTCAAAACCCGACTGGACGTGTTCCTGAGTGATGTGCTCTAGGTGACCCTGCCTTGGCGGGGGGGGTCGGACTAGATGATCTTTCGAGGTCCCTTCCAACCCTTGTGATTCTGTGATTCTGTGAAATCTAGCTGATGTGAAAAGCCAAGGCCCACACAGGGTCTAACTAAACCACTGAAGATGTGAGGATTTTAGTTTTTCTGAGAATCAAACCATTCTTAAAAAGTTATGAAATCTTTTGGTGTATCTTTTAATCTGTAATCTTTTATAGTAGCGCTAAATCATCCAGAGAAGGGCAACAAAGCTAGTGAAGGGTCTGGAGCACAAGTCTTATGAGGAGCAGCTGAGGGAACTGTGACTGTTTAGTCTGGAGAAGAGGAGGCTCAGGGGAGACCTTATTGCCCTCTACAACTACCTGAAAGGAAGTTGTGGTGAGGTGGGGATCAGCCTCTTCTCGCAAATAATTAGCAATAGGACAAGAGGGAATGGCCACAAGTTGTGCCAGGGGAGGTTCAGTTTGGAGATGAGGAGAAATTTCTTCTCGGAAAGGGTGGTCGGGCATTGGAACGGGTTGCCCAGGGAGGTGGTGGAGTCACCGTCCCTGCGGGTGTTTAAAGAAAAGTTGGATGTGGTACTTAGCGACATGATTTAGTGGGTAGTAGGTGGTAGAGGGACGGTTGCACTACATAATCCTTGAGGTCTCTTCCAACCTTAATGATTCTATGATCTAAATATTCAGATTTTTTTTAGAAAATCCCTAATTAAAAGTAAAACCTATATAAATCATATGTATACACCACAAAATGCTGCACTTCAGCCAAGAGCAATACCCTAGAAATGTTTTTTGCTCTGTCTGCATATGTGCCAAGGTTAAGAGTTCCCATGCAAGGTGGCTGTTTAAGAAGCATGACTATAAAAACCTCCTCGAGTCTATGGAGGACAATATGTTTAGAGCATAAAAATAAATACTCATGTAAAATTGATTGGGGAAAAAAATTAAAATAGGATAATTATAGTTATAAATCTACTGGAACAGTGGGATGTGAGCAGCACGGTTTGATTAGGTGATTTGCAAGTTGATTAGCGATCCTTATCTTTTCCTCCAGCATTTAATTGTGCCTGTTGGTCTTACTTGGCCTGATGAATGATCGCAAGGCAGAATTTATCACCTAATCACATGACACACAGGCAGATGCTCAGAGAGAAAACCATATCATGGAAATCCAAACGCTCCTCCAAGCTCTCTTTATCAGGGATTTTCACCATGCCAAGGCGATTTGGTACAGGATGACTTTACTTCCCAAGACTCGGCGGTATATGCCAAACAGTTGTTCTGTCTTCTCCATCTAGTAACTGTGGCTGACCTGCAGTCACCAAATTATTGCTTGCCATTGGAGGGTCCTGGGGGTTTGCTCCTCATACATAAACCTGCTTCTGGAAACTAAAGTTTTTGTGCAGCAGTGCCAAGATCTTTCCTCTGGGTAGTTCCTGAATC
Organism: Psophia crepitans; assembly: GCA_013399095.1. NCBI lineage: Eukaryota > Metazoa > Chordata > Aves > Gruiformes > Psophiidae > Psophia > Psophia crepitans. The sequence goes on along the minus strand of VWZZ01006857.1, from coordinate 220,456 downwards.
TTTGCTGATGGCAGAGGAAAGTAATGCACCCCACTTTTTGGTGCAATCTGAGCTGACGTCCCAGCACCCAGGAGGCCCTATTACATGGGGATGAGGAAGTTTGGTGGCACCCCCATTTTGCACCCTCTTCCCCTTGGTTTTCTTACGAAAAGCAGTAAACCAAAAGGGAAAGAGGGTGCAAAATAAAGAGCCTCTTTTTTTATGCTCTGGAGTGTTTTCACCCTCTTTTATCAACAGAAATGACCGTAATGGCAAGGGCAATAAGACAAAACTGAGAACAGAAGGAGTTTTGCTGGAATTTTGCGTTGGGGTTATACATACATCTGAAACAAAAATTAAAATGTCAAGAAAATAGCAAATAGAAAATGTAGGCTTAACTCCAGCCATCAATAATGTCCAGCAGTTATTGGAAAGTCACAGTCCTGTGTTGCATTTTTGCATGTCAGCTCAGAGGCAGGATGATCCCTCCGGAGACAACTGCCTGGGATGTATTTGAGAGCATCTGTGCTGTGTGTCCGACCTGCCTCCTCGGACTTACAGCTGAGTCCAGCACCTTGATCTCTGCAATCCGCCAATCAATAGGGATCACTGATCACATAAAAAATACAACTCCAGACCTCGGGACTTCTGGTGATGTAGTTTTAATTGCTTGCGGAGCGTTCAGCAGCTATTCAGGCATGAATCAGGGCAATCATACTTACCTAGTCAGCGTTATTGCAGGAAGGCCTCCACCCACAGCCACACTTTGCTGGGGCTGAGCTCACCACCACCACCGCTTTCAAAAGGCAGACTGCAAAAGCGTTTCAAAGACAGGGTTGAGACACTTGATCCTTTTAAAAATAATTGAAACTTTAGGTGTCTGACTTTTATTGCCTTGCTTACCTCCCGTAAACTGCTTCAAGCCAAAGTCAGCAGCACCACACAGGACACAGCGCAGCGTCAAACAGGGTTTGTTTGTTAAATGTTTTAATGCAAAACATTTCTCAGGGAGGTTCATCTAACCGATCTTTAGACATTCAAACTTTGTTGTCTAAGTTTAAGGTCAGTCCCATATACAGGTCATTCCTCTCATTTTAAAATGGAAATGATGTCCTATTTCTTTCCACTGGCTAGAAAGGAAACCTCAGTTTGCAAACATCAAGTTTGCCTTTTTCTTCACCATGGTTACCTGGCTAAAAGATAGCAGTGGTCACCTAATCCTCTCAGGTCTTTTGTCTGTCAACAGATTAATTTCAAGCTTATAGCAAAACCAAAAGAAATTTGTAATGTATGATGCTGTCCTTAAAAGTCCATCCTATTCTTATTCTGGTAATCCTCAAAGTCCTTCAGGTTTTTCTGAACTGTATTCTGATTATTCTGTCTTTGTCAGTGACAAATGTCATTAGCATTGGTATGCGTTTTATGTCAAGCACACTAAGAAAAATGGTAAGTTGATTCCAAGATCAGTTTTTTAGTAGCTCCCTACATAGTTGTCTTCTACCCCAATAATTTATTTTGCTACCATTTCCCTTTCAGTCAATTCTTTACCTGCCCTGGATATGTTCCTCATGTAGTTGTTTCTAAAGTGACATCATGTGAAATACTTTACTGAAAACAAGATGAGAAAAAAATTGAGAATTTTCCTTACTAAGAATAAATTAACCTTATCAGAAAGATATCAGGGTGGTGTTGGGTGACCTATCTTGGATTAAGCTGTGCTAAACTACGTTTTCTTTTGTCTACCTTTGCTGACTGTTGAAATCAAACTAACGGTGTTTAGCTAGATCGACATTTTCATGCTTTCTAAAATATAACAGCTACTCTTGTTCTTCTCCCAGCATCCATTCCTGAATTAACAAATCGATTTACCAGTTTTGGCAAGTTCCTGTGCTGGTTCTTTCAACGGTTTGGATAGAGATGGGACTACTGCCTTTGTTGGAAAATATTAAGCCCTGAGATTTTTGTTTCAGCTCCGGATGCTCTCTCCTTCCCATGAGTCACCCCGTCTTTGCCCCCCATGTCACTGTGCTTACTAAAAACTGAAGCAAAGTTTTCATTCCATCTTTGGCCCTTGCTTAGGTTATCTTTAACCCTGGCCACCCCTAATCTTTACTGCACAGCAGCCTCAAATTCCTCTTTTTTGCTCTGTTTGTTTATATGACTAAAGAACATTTTACAACGTGTTTTTAATTTCCTTTGCAAGGTCTAACACAGCCCAGCTTTTGGCAGATCTCACTTTCTCCCCACACTTTCTGACCTGCAAGATGCAATTTTCCATGTGAGTCAGCCCCTTTTTTCCATTTCTTGCAGGCTGTTTGCCTGCTCCTCGTATCCTTTGCAGGGTGGATTATCATCAGTTGGGTCTGGAGTTCTCCTCCATGAGTTTTTTCTCCTCCCTGAGGTGCAGACTCAATTATTTATCTTTGACTTCAGGAATGTCCTTTGCAGACAAGTCTCCAAGTTCCTCAGTTCAGTTGACTTCAGTGCTTTGAGATTAAAAAAAAGAGCCAAACATGAGAATGAGAAAAACGCGGATTTGTTTATCTTTCCATTCAGTTTAATCAAAATCCTCTATGATCTGCTTGATCAGGGCTCTTTTCTACAGCCACCTCTTGCAGTAACATCATCACTATGTCTAAATTAGCACTACCTCCTGCAGGCTCAATAAATATCTCGTTGAAAAAAAGTCTGTCAGCAGTCCAGATTCAGGAACTTCTGAGCTCTGTCATCATCTGTAGCCTCAGTTTTATTATTGATATCATTCTGCTCCAATCTATCTCTAGGAACAAGAGATGTCCCACAGGTCCTGTTGACTCTCTAATACTATTCCACTCTTCCATAGCCAAGTCAGATTTTATCTGAAGTACCTTTAGCGGATGTATGCTACTGCTGCAATAACATCTAGTTTTATGGTGCTTTTCTAGAAGACAGTGAATCTTGTATTTCCCTTCTTTACACACTACCACATCATTAGTGTACAGCGCTTCTCTGTCACCCCACCTTCTTGTCCGTCTGTCCTGAGTACTGCCTTCCTGTACTCCAGTCAGGAGGGACATCCCACCATGTTCTTGGCACCTTTGTAAATGCCTGGTTCTAAGTCCTGTGCCAGAAGATCTGATTCCTACATCTCACTGCATGGGCTCATTATGCAGTGTCCAAGCAATCAGCCCTTGTACCCCGACCTCTCTCAATTTCCTAGCGAGAAAAGTTGTTCCACTGCCTTTTGCTTACCTGGCCACCCATCTCGTGAATATAACTTTGTGTTTTCTCCTTGCTTTGCAGATTCCTATCTCAGTTATGCTGTTTTTTTCCTTCTTCCTCACTTATCCCATTTTGTGTTTCCTACGTACTAACCTAGGGTGAGATAACTTGAGTCTGTTCCAACCCTAACCCCAGCACTTTGATACTCCGTATACAAATGCAGTTCAGCCACTGAAGACAATTTTCCTCCTGTGAAAGCTTTCCAGTAATTGAATGTGCTGAAACCATCCTTTCTAGCTCTGTCCTTGAGCTATTTGTTGGTTTTGTTGGCTTGACATGCTTTTGTTTTTTCTTGCTAGGAACTCTGAGACTTGAACTGCAGATCACTTAAGGCTTCACCTCTTCAGCAGCCAGAAGCCACTTCACAAACATCATGGGCTGACTTTTTTCCCCCTAGTCTTCTCTTGTAGTGCAAAAAGATCTGAAAATGCATGTACATGTAATTTTCACCAGAGCAGCAAAGAACTAAAAACAAGATTCAGATAAAAGGTTCAGATTAAAACCAATTTCTGTCAATCTTAAAAATATTTTTTCTGTATTTCTGAAGCTTTGTGCATGCAGCAGTGTAGCTGCTTTGTGCCACTGATAACTTCCCATCTGACATGCTACATCAAAGGACTTGTTCCCTTGTACAGTTGTTAATGTGACATATACTCTTAGAATGTGAAAGAGATGAAACTTATGCTTTGAATGTCTGCCTAAAATGGCATGCGCTTCATTAAATATATATTTGGAAATGAGGAGGTTGCTCTAAATGAGTATATATTGTCAAATATTTAAGATAGAATCAATACAGTCAGTCTTCCTAAGTTTCATATTAAGCAATAAAAAATATTAAATGAACAGTTTGTAGTACAGTTTCCTACAGAAGGCTTTCCAGGAGTCAGCACTTAGTGCCTTCTTTGGTACACATACATTAATTTAATATGTATGCTTTGCCTAAGAGCATGAATAAGTCATTCCTTTTAATGTTTTCATTTGCATGTTTAATTTGAGTATGGGAATCAGTGGAAACACACTTAAATGCTTATGCTAGTTTATTCGCTTTGTTTTGAAAATTGGTGCGTGCAGCATGGGCGAGAAAGAAATAATCTAGGTAGAAGCAGAGTTGATGGGAAAGTAAGTTATAATTTACTCACACGTTGTCCGTGTAGTGGACAAGGGGTGAAAACTGCAGGGAAATCAGTATTTTCTAATGCTTTAGAATGCGATTTAAAAAGAATGTGAACATGATCAGAACCAGCTTCTGTAAAAACATAAGTTAATTAACTAAATTTCCCAAATGATATAGTTCCTGGCCCAGCCCTGCTAGAAGGACTATCATGCCTGTATCCACCCAAGTTCAGAGAAATCACACCATTCATAGAGGCAGAAATGAGGCTTTCATGAGCATCTGTGAGCATTTTGACTTTCAATTACAAGATCATGATGTCTGTTCCCATAGTTCTCTGGAAGTGCCCACTCCATGGGAACTTCAGGATTTCTTTAAAAAACAATTGAAGAAGCTACAGAATTTTTTATAGCAATTTCTGTGGAACATTTCTGGAGTTGGTATTTTTGAACAAGGCTGTTACAACAGGTTGTGTTAAAAGAGGGATATTACTTCCTATTAAATTATAAAACATGATCAGAAACCTATCTTTTTTATGATACCAAAGAAGGTTTGTGGAAGTGCAGATTATGGGAAAAGAAAGGGAGAGGATGCTATTATTTCCGTGGCAGCACCCCAGGGATGCTTTAATGCATTTTTCCTGAAGAGCTTGACGGAGCTCTTACAAGTGATGTTATGCTGCCCTGCACAGGTGCCCATCTCACATGAAAGCATCCTAGTAAAAGATGTGGTCCAGCAAAGAGGGGATTTGTGTGCTGGGGGCTCCTGAGCATGCTGCAGTGTCACAGAGCCCAGCAAGGCATCTTGTGGCCATTCCCTTCTTCAGGGGGGAGAACTGGAGCTCACAGTCTTCCCCTGAAAAAAGAGAGACCCCCCCCGCCCCACTCCTTTTCTGTACGCGTGATGAGGACCCCCTGTGCCATCCCACCCCTCCTTTGCCCTCATGGGAGCTAGAGCTTTTAGTGCTGGCCCCAGTCCCGCAACTATTCCTCCTTGCTCCATAGCCTGAGACATGTTTGGTCATTCCCTTCTCCCCTTCTTTACCAGAGGACCTGCACTTCCTCTTCACTTCATGTCCCCTGCCATGCTGCTGCCTGCCTCTCTCCTCCTGCAAGGGATTGATCTCCCCCTGAGCACTCCCTGCCCAGCTTCTCTTTGGGGCACATGCCCCAAAACTCCTGTCCAAAATGAGATCTTTAGCAGCTACCATCACCCTCAGTTTGGAGGAAGCCAACTTCTTTCCCCAGAATAAAATTACCAGTGATCTCTCACATTCAGAATTTCAGTGGATTTCTCTTTTGGGGGCCCTAAATGGGGGCTGCAGACTTCAGCCCCAAAATCCTCACTGAACCCAAGAAGGATCCTTCAGACTTTGAGCTACTTTGTTCACTGCTTTTAGCTACTTTACAAAGAAATGCCCCAGGGATCTGACGTCCCCAGGCCTGCATCTTGGCAAGCTTTTTCTACAACAGCCGGAGAAGCCACTCCACGTACTATGGGGTACCAGGTAACTTCTTGCCTGAGCCAAAGAGGTGAAGAGGTGAGGGACAACAGGGGAGCGATAAAGTTAGGGAAGACCAGAAGGTCTCACAATTCCTCAGCTTTAGGCTATGTACTTCCAGATGATTTTACACAGTTGTTTCATACCTGTTTGACAGTTAAAATGGACTCACACTTTGTAGAAATCCATGAAGAAGTGGATGTTGAGCAGAGATGCAAATACTACATAGGAGGAAAAGGCTTCCCTTGGATCTTCTGTCTTTCGCGTTTAATCAATGAGTTCAGTTATGTAGAACTAGCTATGTACCACCAAATTTGTAGGTCTTTACGTTTTTAAGTCTTTTTTATAATAAAACAGTCCAAAAGGCTTATATTTTCCCTATTACATGTAACAGCATAGCACAATTTGGGAAAATCTATAAAAGCTCAGGGATTTTTGTTCTGCTGGAAACGTGATCCCAATTATTGAAAAGCAAAGGATGATTTACTGCATAACACTGAATTTTCTCCTCTTTTGGAAGCGAATGCTCCCGCCATTACACTAGTTGAAGCTAATTTGCTGAAGAGACAATCGCAGAATCCCAGCTCACATGCTTTCTGCTATTCATTAAATAACATTGCAATGCAGAAGTCAGGCTATGTCTTGTCTTCTTTTTTTTCCCCATAAATAAACATACAAAAACAAAAAACAAAATCAACAATACTTTTACTGGAGACCAAACTAAAATTACACATAACAAATCGCATTTTCCTATAAAGTACAAAACGCCTGGAACACAATTGAGTCTAAAGCAAGAAGCTGGAGATGATGTTTCACGGCACTGGAAGACATCATTATAAATTTAACAGTGGATCACCGGTACGAAGGACTAAGTGAGGGCCACATATAGCCAAGTGCCGTTTGTGGAGGGATTCTTTCTACATATTACAGAACTGCTCTGCCAGTCCTGCTGGTAACCTCCCAGGGCTCTGGCTGGCTGCAGCCCAGCTGCAGGTCACCCCGAAATGCCAAGAAATGGCACGTCCACAGCCCCTGCAGAGGGACTCCTCTGCCTCTTGGGCCCTCAAATGTTCACAAGTCTGTATGTGCTTCAGCGGCTACACAACCCAACCAAATATCAAGTGTTTCACACTCTGCCTGAGGACTTGGTTACTGCTCAAAACTCAACTCGTGTGTTATACAGTGAGAAATCTGTCACTGGTGAGCGGGGACTGTGCCCTTGTGGCTCACCTGTTAATGCTTCCAGCTATCTGCAGTGCCTCCTGGACTGCTTTACCTTCTGACGGTATGGCAAGAGCTATTTCTCACCGCCAGTTCTACACGCTTTGGCATGCAAAAGCCAGTCAAAGCATTGGCACTTATAAGCTAGGGTAGGATACATTTCACTTGGTTTTAACCAGCTAAAATTGCGAAAGGAGATTCCCTTCCCTTGCTTAGGTGCTGTTTTAAGATGGGACAAATGCTCCCTCTGGAGGTGCTCATCTCTGCTGTGAGCACAGAGGCAGCCTGGGGCACACATGCTCTGCCACTTGCAGAAGTCACCAGAAATTCCCAGAATTTCCCTAGGTGGGGAGGATGAGCAGGAGAGGATGGGGAAGGCTGGGGTTTCTGAACCCACCGGCCAGTTTTGGTTGCAAAATAGTACAGTGACAGAGACCCCAGGGGTATACAAATCCCTACTACAAGTCCCTACTTGTAGTCCTTTGGCATGGGAGGACTCGCAGGAGACGTGGGAGGTGGTGGCGATCGGCAGGTGCAGAAATTAAAGACTGGAAGCTGGGGGAAGAGGGGTTTCACCTGCGCCGCTGCTCGATGAACATCTTTCAAAGTCTATGCCAACCCATGTGTGGCTCAGCCAGCTCGAGTGCAGGTACTGTGCCCTGCGTATCACACCATCTGCCCAGCAGCCTTCCTGCTAGATACAGCGAATTACAGCACATCTCTCCTCACTTGGGCTTGGATTAACCCATCTTGCTACAGGCACACAGAAAAATGCAGTCCCAGGTGTATGGAAAATCAGCCCTGTTGATTTTTGCACCATCGGAGGTGAAAAGCTTGGCTGAAAAGCCAAGCCAATTTTGGCCCAATGTTAATATGGGGTGGAAAGATCATAAGCACATCGGGCATGTCCATGTCTGTACTTGTGTGGCCAGACACTTCATAACCAAGAAAGTATATGTCGTGCCGAGCGGATTTGAAAGAGAAACATATCCTAACAAACACAGCGTTTAAAGACGGAGAGAAATAAATAAGATGAAAGCGTGTTTCTACCCACTACAGCTCTGTTGTGGTTTACAAAATTAGCCTAAAGCACTTTTCAAAATGATTTTCAACACTCCTGAACACTTGCAAATTATTTGTTTTGTTTCGTTTGGAGTTGTTTGGGTTTTTTAATTTAGATCCCCCAAAAAATTACATCCTTTCTTCTGGATTTTCTGAAATACAAAACCAAGAGCTATGATGCATCTTTCTGCTTAGTAGTACATGACACTGTGGACTACAGTTCTTCTTCTTCCTAATTGCTGGCTGTCCTTTCTCTGAGGTGTGATGGAGACCAACTAGCCCATGCAGTGTCACTCTTCAGGTCATCCCGAGATGTTGTGGCAGCATCTAGCACAACAGGAAAGGAAAATCATGGCTATTGCCAATGTAAATTCTCTGCCTCTAGAAAAGAAAGAAGAAACCTGTGTAAAACAGCTTTTGGTTTGCTGTAAGTCACTGCGGCGGTTGGGATTACACAGAAAAGACAGTGCATTATCTTTGGCTATTCTTTTGTTACATGTTTGTCTGCTTCCTGATGATTTGCACTGGCCTCTCCCTTATCTGCAGTCTATGTGTGTAGCCATCGGCCTGTCACCCACAGTGCCTCAATATTGCTCTGTCTGACAGAGTCAGCAGGACAGAGATCGTAATTAAACCTGGAAAGTATTACATCTAAAAGAGGATCAATAATAAGCTTTCTAGTGATCATGTAGGTCCTCTTAATCCATCATCAGCAAGAGTATTTCATTATTTGTCTGTATTGTTGTTTATTATTTTATTACTATCAATATTATTCTTAATATTATTAAATTTGTGTTATATATTTCCATATTTGTTCCTTTGGGGGAATTGAAGAGGTCTGTGTTAAAGATGCATCAAAACAAGCAGCTGGTCCAGGAGCAAACAGCGACCTGCAAGTCTCTGCAGACCGGTCCAAGGAAATCCATCGCACAGCTCATCCCCTTGCACAAGTGCTTTGCCACCACCCAGATAAGGCAGCCTCAGAGAGTCACCGACCAGAGGAGCAACATGAGGAAGCTCTGGGTCAGAAATACCTTTGAAGCTGAAAATTCTGGGCCTTATTCTCATGTCGGGCCAATCTGTGTTTGTCCCAGAAGTGGAAGGGAAATGCATTGGTCACTTTTGCGTGACAGATTTGGGCAGAGGGATGCTAAGCCTCGTTTTAGCCTGGGGTTTATTACTGACTTGGAGATGGCTGGATGCTCAGCACTGGTTCTTATGCAGACCAGCCCATGCCCAGCTCCCCCCATGGCTGCTCTGCACTGGCAGTTACCTCCTTACCTGGAGTTAACTCCATCCGCTCTTCGTTTTTGTTATTCCCAGCATAAGGACATTTGTCAGGAGATAAGTTGGTCTTTTTATAGCCAGGACTGGAGTTTCCATGGTGAAATTAGCCCACAGGAGTTTCCTCTGCAAAGCAGAGCATATCCTTTACTGGCAAAAACACGTTACTCCCTTGGTTGTGAGGAAGTGTCATTGTCCGAGATCTATTCTGGGTTTTAAGTGCTCCGTATCCTCAAAGAAATATTTTTAACCTGAAAGGAATATTTATACTGTCCAGTGAGAGCAGTTCACCGGGTTATTTTTAGTTCTTGTGTGTGTGATTTATCTGTGCATCACTTTTTCCCTATTGATCTTTTTTAACAAACATTTTAATAGAAAATGAAAGCAAAGGTAATAGATTAAAGTAACTCCTGGAATTAATCCACTGATGGGGCCAAAGTAACACCAGGGATTAATTGGACCTGCCACAGTCAACCAACAGGAATGTTTTTGGTACAAGATTTTCTAAAAATTTTGGAAACCTTAGAAGATGTCCAGAGCCAGTGTGTGGGCTGGACCTCGGCTCCTAGTACCAGACATTAAGCACTGAACCACCTCTTGTCCTTCTGATATTTGATGTGCCGGGCTAGAAAATGAAAAATCATCTTGTTTGAAACTAGTCACCTTGAAGTAGAAACTAATAAAAAGCTGATTATGAAACTGTATGTAAAAGCTCTGGTGTTGGCACAGAGCTCAGTGCGTGGGCTAACCCTGACCTGAATGAGGACCAGCCCCATTAAAACCCACAAGGTTATGACATGATACGCCTGGTGTGAGACCACAGGTACAACCAAAAGGCATCAGGGAATTATACACCTAATAAGTTAAAGAAATTTGTTTTTTTTTTTCGCCTTAGGCCTGGTTATCTTAATAAATTGGCATTTTGCTGATGCTGAATATCTAAGCCCATGCTTTTATTCACCACCCGCTGAAGTTAACATAACTGAAAAGCCTGTGTTTCAGTGTTTTGTAGAATCGGGGCCTTACAGTGCTTATCTGCTCCAGCATCCTTGTCTTTCTTTCCTTGATGCTTCCCTGAGGGAGTGAAGCGACTGTGATGGATGTATTTTACATTGCTAACGGTCGGTTAGAGCTACCTGCTACCCCCTGATGGAGCAGCTCTGATTCTGCCATGGAATAATGAGAATTAATGACTCATCTGCTAATTACGCTTTTGTTGTAAATGTTAGTACTTATTTTTTGCAGAAACACAGCACCCTTGACTCTTACTGAGGGCAAGGCATGAGGCACCCTTTCAAAGTCCTGGATGATGCATAAGCATGGACATGAAAATGTGCTGGAGCCGTGGCATGTGGATCTCATCTGCATTGCTGAGGTCGCTAGGGCAGATCTGCCTTCCACAGAGGGAGATTTGCTTCTGGAGGTTCTGAAATTTATCCGTGGTTGTGACAAATTGCAGTGCAAAGCAGTTCTTTGACTTTTTTATTTAAACATAAATATGAAGGGAAAGTTTAGATAAAATCACTCAGATTGGAAATTCCAAACATTCTGTTCAAAACAGATGGATAATAAATCTTACATCCTTTTTTAAAAAACAAACAATTCACCAAACCAAAAATGCATGCAATATAGAATATGATCTTGAATTTGTATATCTACATGAATCAAAAAGTTTGGGCTAAAAAGCTTCAGAACCAAACTTTTCATCAAACACAACAGATTCATGTCAGTAGAGGCACAGAGATGCTTCCAGAAAGACAGACGGTGCAAAACTTCCCCGTGACAAGCTTTGGAAATAGGTTCCAGCCTTATCTAATACTGTAAACCCAAACACCTAATCCAAACCAGACTCTGGATAGAATCATAGAATCACTAAGGTTGGAAGAGACCTCAAGGATCATCCAGTCCAACCATCCCCCCACCACCTATTACCCACCAAACCATATCCCTAAGTACCACATCTAACCTTTCCCTAAACACCCGCAGGGATGGTGACTCCACCACCTCCCTGGGCAACCCGTTCCAACGCCTGACCGGAGTTTGAGTTGCACTCTGAGGCGTAATGTCCTGGTTCCCATGTGCAATATTAATGATGGTATCGAGCAGCGGGATGGTTTTATTGTCACTTTAGGGTCTTTTATGCGACTTTAGGGTCACCTTCCTCCCAGGAGACAAAGCTATGAGTAACAGCAAGTCGTTCCAAATAAGTGTCACATAAAAACCTTAACGATGCTGTGGATTTTGCTTAACTTTGTGTTAGTTTTACATATATTTGAGAGTCCGTGGCATGTAAGGGCATGAAGAGGAGAGGCACTGGGAATAGAGGGTGCCTGCAGTAGCGCTCCCAGCCCTCCGCTGTTCCTCGCTGTCTGTGGCCCGCAGTAAATAATTTAACCTCTTTTTCAGCTTCTTCAGAATAATCGTGTTTAGCCCACAGGGTGTTGAAACAGATTAATTAGCTCAGGTTTCTAGAGACCTTTGAGGATGTCAAGCACTGTAACTGCTGCTTATTATGAGTGTATATTATTGCACACTGTATGCACAGTGGGGTTATGGAGCATGTGGTATTGTGCAATTGGAGAGGAAAAAGAAACGAGGAATGTCCTTAGGGAGCCTGACTGGTATGTACTTCTAAACACAGTTCTTTCCCCATCTCAATGCTATATTGCATTTAAATACCTTTCTCAAGGCCCTAATGATTTCTGCAACATTATCAGATATCCCTATCTTCTACTTCTAAGAAAAGGTGTAACTTGGAATTTAGTATTTCCATTAGTTCCTTGGCTTTGTAACTGCAGTGGCCACAGCTGTCAAAACCATAGTAACTTTTAGCCAAAATCAGTTAGTTTTGACTTTCAGTTGTATTGGTTTCTTAATCCAGCTGTTGGAGTGGCCACACAGATGTTAGACCCAGAATGAAATAGGAATATACCCCAGCAGAGCTCAGCTCAGGGCTTTGAATTTGAGTATATTTATCCTCACAGCACCCCTGGGATAAACAGAAATGCAGATATTATTAACCAGCTGAGGGGAGACCTCACGGCGGCCTACAGCTTCCTCACGAGGGGGAGCGAAGGGGCAGGCGCTGATCTCCTCCCTCTGGTGACCAGCGATAGAACCCGAGGGAATGGCATGAAGCTGCAACAGGGGAGGGTTAGGTTGGAGATCAGGAAAAGGTTCTTCACCCAGAGGGTGGTGGGGCCCTGGAACAGGCTCCCCAGGGAGGTGGTCACAGCACCGAGCTTGGCTGAGTTCAAGCAGCCCCTGGACAACGCTCTCAGTCATCTGCTCTCATGGGGCTGGTCCTGTGTGGGGCCAGGAGTTGGACTCAATGATCCCTTCCAATTTGGGGTATTCTATGATTCTATGATTCAAATAAATGAGTCTGCTCACAGAGTACCGCCAATACAGGTAAAAGTGGTAGACATTGGATTTGGGGACTTTGGTCTCTTTGAAAGTCACCTGGCTCCTCCAGTAGTGATGGCAACATACAATTTCCTTCCTCTCTGATCAGCATCATTTGGAAATTCCTGTAACTCTCCCTCTCTTCCCTCTGGCTGTTAAGCAAACCGTGCCCAAGCATTACAGTCTCCGAATGCAGATTCCCTTCCCCTGAACAACTTCATTTTTCACTCTAACACCTTTTAGAGATGAAGCAAAACAGACCAAAAATTGTTCCCACCCCAAAACATGCACCGTTTTCTACGTGATAGTTCAGCCTTCTTTCACTCATTGTGTGAAAAAGGTTAGCTCACTGGTAATCATTGTGAAATATTTTCTCTAGTATTTGTCAATTATTATTTATGATTATGCATCATAAAAAGTGTAATATTATAAATATTTGTTAGCTATTTATTTATGACTGTTATAAACAGAGTAAATGCAAATTGTCTCAATCTATTATAAATGTGGTATCTGATGACACCGTAGCAGAGACAAAACTTGAAGATTTTCTATCCCCCACATTGTGATGTCTTGTTATACAGTGTCCAACCTGATGTCAGGCTGCTCTTACTGAAGCCAGAAGAAGACCCTTCATATTACTTCTGTCCCCCTGCAGACCAAGGGCAGTACCAGTTAAGGAAGCTGAAATACTCCAATTTTCTGGCACGCTGTAGCTGCAGATGCCACGCCGGAAGATGCCTGTGATCTCCAACATATAGTCCCTGTCCTGCAAGAAAGGGTAGACACACAAGAGCACATTGGTCCTCAAGATACAACTCAACTACAAACTAATTTTACTGCTTCTCTTCAGTGCGTTTGCAGTTTAACTCCCTAGGGGCCAGAGAGGAGAAGGTATGTGAGTGTTGCTGAGTGTAATTTTACTTATCCCAACTATAAATTATTTATAAAATGCAAAGATAATTTTATTACTCCCTGCTTCCTCTGTGTCTCTCAGAGAGTCATTTTGTCAAGATGAATCCTTTCTGTTTGTCTCCAGAGGAGTCAGGGTGCACAAATTAATAAACCACTATGAAAAACACAGATATAATAGAAATTAGAGAGGAAATTACTGTCTTGCAGCACACTGCCCCTCTTCTTCTCTACATTCCAGTTTAGTGCTGCCCCATCCAGTTTTAAATGTCCTAAGTGATAACATTTCTGCGTTCCCCCCTGAGACAGGACCATATGAAAGCAGTCTCATTCCCTAAGTTGGGAGTCAACCCAGCTCGCTTTTAAAATCTGCCTAATTGCAATATTTCCACAGGCACATACGATACAAGACTACAAAAAAAAGAGGCCTTTTGGCTTCTTAAGTTGGTTTTGTTGAAAACAACCATTCATTCATATATTTTTAAAGCTCCACCTTAAAAGGAGTCACCTCTTGTTGTGTGTCCCCCTAAAGGTTTCTGATAAAAATGGTTTCATTGTTAGAACTACGCAGCGGGGTTTTGTTTCTTACTTACAGGTACAGTCAGTGCAGAGCCCTAAAAGATTTCGCTCTGAGATCTCTAGCCTGGGTCAAAGTGTCAGTGACCTGTTGATGGTTTATTGTTCAAGAGGTACGTTTTGGTCTGACAGCATCTGGTGTATAAGGAAACTCACAGCACAGAAATATCCCCCCCCCCACCTTTTTCCCTATGGCAGGACCTGCGCAATGGTGACAGTATTGGATGGAGGTGGAAAGTTCTCATCACACATCTCATGGGAGTGAAAGAAACATGTTCTTTCTGCCTCTTCCCCACCTTCTTCAAACCAGTGACACTGAAAAGGGGAAGAGAAAATAGCCAAGCACAAGCTAAGGGAAAGAAGAAGAGGTTTCAGATGGGAAAGCAGTTCAAGTCCTCCTGCAATCTCTCCTCTCCTTGCTCGTGCCCAGTTAGCTGGAGGCTTACCAGCTTTTTATCTGATCTCAGCCTCCGAACTGGATGTATTCTGAGTTACACAACAGAGTTACTGGTGTGGCCGGTGCCTCTCAGTCACTGTGTTTCTTGAAGCTACAGGAAAGCAGCAGCAGTATTTCCCCTCCCTGCAGGGACCTGAGCTCTCGAAAGATGGGGCTGGTAGAGGACAACGAGCAGCGAAGGGTGGAAGATAGTTTCAGCAGGAATACAAACTATCAGAATGTGTGTTGGCCTAAATTATATCTTTAAGATAACCCAATGAGATTGTTATGGTGGTGAATTATTTAGAATTTGCATATAAACACTTTTACATGTAAACAGTGACACTTTATGTATTGAAATCTGTGATTTATAGATTTAGATACTGTGTACTACACAGACTTCTTGCAAATTTTCACTGAAAGCAAAATTCAGGCTTCTGGTGTGCTGTCCTTTCTTCAATACCCCCTGCTGCTTGGATGAGCATCCACATACACTTCTAAGTTGTCAAGGGGAATGCAGCTAACCATCAGATTTTCTGTGCAGTGAAGATCACAAACTCCCAAGCCTGTTAGAAATTATAAGCTGTGCTGCAGTGAGTTGAAACCCATGGGAAAGTGATCAATAACCAACCAGCAGATTTGATAAAGACAACTTGTACCTGTGGAGGTGACAAACATCCACAGATGAGTTATCTTGGAGGAAGGACTCCTCTTCCTTGGCAGTGGTGAAAATGGTTCATAGACCAGCTGACAGACCTTCATCCCAGAGAGGCCAGTGGCATTAAACCCTCCTGGGGCCATGGCAGCTGTCGCCTTGTTAGGCACGCCACCACTTGGGAGATTTGGACTGGACAGAAGGAAACCTCTTTTACCAGGAGGGCAGCACAAAGCTGGGACAGGCATCCAGACAGGGATGAATCTCTGTCCTTGGAGGTTTCCAGCTCAGCTGGGTAAGATGGTGGCTGGTTTGCTCTACCACTTTGAGCAGTAGGTTGGAGTAGAGACTCCCCCAACCAACCCACCTTTCCATGATACAGTAATTCTGCAAAATCACACAGAGTTTAGGGGACATCTTTAGGAAGTCCCAGATCAGGTCAAACCAGGTTTTCTTGAAGCAATTACAGAAGCTAGAATCTGAGGCTTGTAACCCCAAATCTACAGATCAAACCACAGAAGCAGAAAATCTTAGCTGGCTTTCCAGTGAACACATCCGACTCCAAAGAAGGAGACAAGACAATCAGATGCCACAGCGGCAGATGCATCTTGATCCAGAGACCTTGTCTTGCAATGCTTCCTTGAGGAAGAGAAACTGGTAGCCAACACAGGAGACCACCTCTCCAGGGCCCCTTGGCTGTACATCCCCAGCCAACCTTTGTTCACTCCTGCAGCATCAGAATTTCCTAACTGTATTCTCCATTGTTTCGTCTTCAAAGCATGTAGTTAAATACAAACGTTGAAAGGAGGGTTTTGGTTGTGAAATTAGTACCTAGTTGTGGGAAGGGAGAAGCCATCATCTTAAGTCTCCTCTTAACCTTCTCCTAAAAATTTTGTACCTTTTCTGTTTCCTCCTTCTGTTCCACTTACATAGTGTTTAGCATCATCACACTCTGCTTGCTGTTCAGCTATGTCTGTCCTCACCTTCACACAAGGGTGACCTTCCTGCTGAACTTACATCCAATGTTCCTATTAAGAAAACGAACTTGAGCCCAATGCTGAAAGTTGCTGAACATCTTTCCAGTGCTGCAAAGTCTCAGCTTTCATTCACTTCAAGATAAGTAGCTGACACACTGCACATCGTAGGATGTTCTCCTGCTGGGTCTATGCAAAGAAGAGCTCAGGTAATTATTAAAATCTTCATTTCAGCTGTCAGTAGTAATTTCAGTTCTGACTGTCAAAGAGGGTTGGAGCCACGTGTCTGACAGCAGGCACTGGGCCTTGGATACCTTAGCACATAAAGTCACCCAATGCACAAACCCAACATTTTACAATTCTGATCTTCTCCAAACAGCCTTTCCTGACTATAAATATGGCATTTGGCCACTCATTCATTGCCTGGATTCAGCTGCAACTTTAGACTCCAGTCAAACTGCATGTTTGAGAACAGCACTAGTCATCTCCAAGGAGTAGGTGCTGGAGCACAAGGAGGTGGGAGTTGCTCCTTTCCTCATGCTGGGTCCCCAAAGCCTCCACCTGTCCTTACAGTGTGCTCTTTCCTTTTGTGCTCTCCTTCCAAAACATCTATAGTTGGCCATGAAGAACAAGAATAAATTTATATAATTAATACTCAGGAGAAAGCAGTCCATAGCCACTGTGGACCCACTGTGGATCCAGACCCTTTCATACCAATGACCAAGCAGTGTGGGGAAGTGTGCCTAAGATTCAGTACTGAAAACTCTCAGGACCACTGATGAGCTAGGGCTACAGAGGTGCTGATGGGAAACAAAGTGGTCGTATTGTCTTCTGGGAGAGAATGGCAGCAGTTTCCTCATATTTGGTAGCTGCTCCAAGTGCATAGATCGAAAGAGATATTTTTAAATCATCTCACCTGTTTTAAAACATATAGATATGTCCAAGCCCTCTTCAACTAATTTATTACATTTTGATCAGTCCTTCATTTTTTGTTTTAAAGATAATATCCTACAATTCTCAAGCACATAGTCTTGCCAATTGCTTCTTGCTACAAAATCCCTGTTTCCATTAGAAAATATTTTTATTATGCTAAAATCTAAATTACATTTCAACCTTGCAGTTAGTTTTCTCTAATGGTGTAGCTACGTGGCTTGGGTTTTTTAGCTGAGATAATGTCTCTCGTACCTGTGGTCCCACATTACAGCACAGCCCACAGGTGCTTGCAGTGGAGGGGAAATACCCGACGGTAGCAGTGGGCTGGGTGGAACTCTGCACGCCAGCTTGGCCAGCACCAAAAGGCTTGTGCAACCACATGCTGATTTCAACATGAAGAGACTGATAGATGCATTCTACATATACTTCCAATTATCTTGCGCTGAAGCAAATATTAATATAAATGTGTGTATCACTTAAAGATACATGACTGTGTCATGTTTGATTAATATAAAAGGCATCATGGTTTTTACTTCTGTTGCAATATGAACCTCTAGCAGCAGAAGCACCATTTGTGATGGGGGGACTTTGTTTCCTCCTAACACCCCCCTGGCTGAGTCAGCCTCTATGCACCGATAAAGAATCCAATATAGCTCTGCATAAAGCAGTTTTCAGTTTCACAGAAATGTATCAATCTAGAATTCAACAGTGTGTGACCCAATCTTTTATTGTTATTTACATTTTTATAGCGCACGTATACAGATAGTATGCATTGAGGTATTCAGGGTGAATAATACACTTCAAAATCTTAGTGAAAACAACCACCACAAAACAGTCTGGTTAGCAGATACTACCTAGGCATTCAAAGCTTAATTATAGTCTTAGTCAATTCTGATTTACATTTAAATTACAAATTACATTTTGCTAGCATTAATTTACAATGCTACTTAAAAAATACATATTCCATGGTACATGAATAATAATTCAAAGCAGTCAGATCTTGTTGGATTACTATGATCTCTTGATAGTGGGTGCTGAATATTAATATTTCTAGAAAGTTTTTGCCATTTGAATGTAACATTTCTTAACGTATAAGCCTTGCACATTTGAATTCAGCCAACCATCTGCAGTGCAGCCAGTTGCCATAGGATTTGCAGAATGAGCTGCCTGCACATGCATTTTTTAGAAGACTGCAGCATAGCTCCGTGGAAAAATGCTCCAACCCCCTGTACACTCATTACCAGGCCAGAACAAGGAGCTTTCTATGAACCACTTCACTCTGTGACCATGTTAAATGTCAAGAACTGAGTAGAATCTCTTGACATCAGTGTGTGACTGGGAGGTTTTCAAGGAAGGCTGGGAAGTGAGCAGGAGCGTTCATCTGGGCGCCAGAGCAGGGTGATCTCTCCTCTGCTTCCCAGGGCGAAGCTTTTGTTTCCATGGAGTTGTCTTCAGCATTTGCACTCACAGAATCACAGAATCGCAGAGGTTGGAAGGGATCTCAAAAGATCATCTAGTCCAACCCCCCCTGCCAAGGCAGGGCCACCTAGAGCACATCACTCAGGAACGTGTCCAGCCGGGTTTTGAATGTCTCCAGAGAAGGAGACTCCACAACCTCTCTGGGCAGCCTGTTCCAGTGCTCTGTCACCTCACAGTGAAGAAGTTTTTCCTTATATTAACCCGGAACCTCCTATGCTCCAATTTGCACCCGTTGCCCCTTGTCCTATCGCTTAATGACACTGAGAAGAGCCTGGCTCCATCTTCCTGACACTCACCCTTAACACATTTATAAACATTGATGAGGTCACCCCTCAGCCTCCTCTTCTCCAAGCTACAGAGACCCAGGTCCTTCAGCCTTTCCTCATAAGGGAGATGTTCCACTCCCTTGATCATCTTAGTGGCTCTGCGCTGGACTCTCTC